>JARFNZ010000013.1:48648-58849 GCA_031763405.1 Balanus nubilus
ATGTCAAATACAAATACAAATATCGTAGAGGGGGGGGGGGGTGGCAGATTCGGTACCCCACCCCACCTGGGCGCTATTTATACGTCACTCCAGCGCCGACCTTGAAACCCGGTTTGCGTTTGGCCTCCGGCGCTGTTACCAAGCGCCGCGGCGGCTGTCTTGTCTGGGACGACTCGGTTGTGTGGGGTAAATGGTGATGTCCCATGTTGGGTGTTGTGCGACGGTTTGGTGGTGTGTCTGACGCTCTGGTTGTCTGGGGTTGGCTCGGCCGTGACATGAGCTTGGCTGTGAGCCAAGAATTGAGCGCTTCTCGTGTAAGGCGTTAGTCTTACAGTAGGTCATACCCGTCCTGTCTTAGGCCCCATTTGCTGTACGACAGGCCTCGTGACATTGATCTTGACCCGTCACCGCCCTGCGGTCCGACGCTATTGGATCGCCGACCGTCTGACCTTGACCACGCTTTTCCCGCAGACTTTCTCTGTTGGATCGTCAACCACGTAACCGTGTGACGGTGACCTTCACAGTGACCATGACGGTGACCATGACGGTGACTTCACAGTGACTTTGACGGTGACCTTGACGGTGACCTTGACGGTGACATTGACGGTGACTTTGACGGTGACGGTGACCTTGACGGTGACGGTAACCCCGCCGTGCCCTCAGGCCATCCCTGGTCGACGCGTGTCAGCACGGTAACGTGCCGGCCGTGCGCCGGCTGCTGGACGAGGGCTCCTCCGTCAACGAGACCACCGACAAAGGAGAGTCACTGCTCTCGCTCGCCTGCCACTCGGGATACTACGAACTCGCTCAGGTCAGACGGCTCAGGGGGCGGGGGCGGGGGACAGGGGCGGGGGCGGGGGACCCAATGACTCGGCATTTCAGAGTCATTGGGACCGGGATTCCCATGAAACGTCTGACATTGGCTGGATATTCACACAGTGCGCGTGATATTCTAAATGCGTGTGAAATTTCATATCTTTGAATTCTATTCGTCTTCCTAGGAGCTGACGCACAAGCAGTGCGTTCTAGGGAACGTTTCCTCACCCACGTAAGAAACCCCGGTCAAACATCACCACGTCAACCATCAGCGTCTCTGTTCCACCGTCAGATTGGCTATGGGACGCTATAGTTCATTTTTTTTTGCAAAAGGCTTACGGGCCGAAGAAGTTTTTTTATAATTGTCCCGTGCAAACACTGGCAATGTCCCTATGCATAATTCACGGTGATTTTCAATTTTATTCATTTGTATCGGAGATGTAGGAGATCCTTTTCATAGGGCACTTCGAACCATGTGCCTTTGGGAAAAATGGACTAGAACCATCCATTCCACATCTACCTGGCGTTACACATGTGCTGCTGTCTACTAGCTGTCCATAACCCCTCCCTGCCGCCCCTCAGGTGCTGCTAGCCATGCGGGCGAACGTGGAGGACCGCGGCATGAAGGGCGACTGTACCCCGCTGATGGAGGCCGCCACCGCTGGCCACGTGGACGTCGTCCGGCTGCTGATCAAACACAACGCCGACGTCAACGCCCAGAGCAGCTCCGGTACGTACAAACACCGATACAAACACGGACACAAACACACAGACATGGACACGCAGACACAAACGCAGACACAAACACCCGGACAGACAAACACTGACAAACACTGACACAAACACGGGGTGCTGATCAAACACAAGGCCGACGTTAACGCCCAGAGCAGCTCCGGTACGTACAAACACCGACACAAACACGGACACAAACACACAGACATGGACATAGACAGACACACACACTGACAAACACGGACGTAAACACAGCAGTCGTGAACGTCCAGAAGAGTTCCGGTACGTGCTACAGACACAACCAGAGACACAAACACAGACACAAACACGCATACATACACGCACACAGACATAAACACAGGACAGACTTAAACGTCCAGAATGACTCTGGTACGTGCTGCAGACACAATCGCACTGACAGAAGGAGATGCAAGCGTCAAGAGGTGCAAACACAGGGCCGCGATTGTCAGCGTCCGAGGCCCATCTGGTTATCAGCAAGCTCGACCAATGCTTGCATAAAACCTTGACCGTCACATACGCGCATGGTCATGAGTAGCCGCTGTAGTGCTCTGCGTTGCCATGGCAACAACCAGGCTCCAACTGTGGCCTATTAATCTCGTGGTGTGCAGAACCATCGGCCAAGGGCTTGCTCGTCTGTCGGGTGAGGTATTACGCACGCGGTTGTCATGGCAACAACAGCTGAACTTGGCGTCTTGGAGTGTACTGATCAGACGATATTGACTGCTGGGATGGGTGCAGAGGGATAGGGAAGGGGAGGGTATTGATGCGAAGAGACGCAAATGGTACGCACTCGTATTGCGCAGTGCGGTAAAGCTAATCATGCGCGTCAAGTGGAAAGCCTTGGCTAAGGCCTGCTCGAGTCCAGATGGCCTTCCGAGCGCTCCGTGCGTTAGCCCCATATTGACTATATTTATGGGTATTCAACTGGGTGATTGCTTTGCCTCGGATTTCAAAGAGTGCAGCATCTGTCATGAGCGACTTGGATCCTTAGCATAAAGTGCCGTCATAAAAACTGTCAGTTCAGTTCAGTTTAGGTCAGTTCAAACAGTTGCTAGTGTAGGTCAACATGATGGAAAGCTACACATACCCCGAACCTCATGTCTTTTATCACCTTATATCACCACCATCGTGTTTTGCACACTAGAACCCGCCTGAAAGACTGCTGCGACAACCTAATTGACGCAGATTTTCATCTGTCATGATCCCAACGATACAGTACAGTAATGGGCGCTACATAACCAAAGAAGTTGCGTCGGCCAAAAAAAACACCAATTCATCATCATCAACAATACAGTACTGAAACTCGTGCTGCGTATTTCGGGGCACCGCCAGGCACAACACAGCAATTACACCCGACAAGCGCCTCTCATGTCCCGACAGGGAACCCCCCGCGCTGATGTACGTCTCCCCGGGCGGGAATTGACCCCTTTCCTCCCCCTCCCCTCCCCCTCCCCCAGGTAGCACCCCCTGATGTACACCTGAAAAGTCCCCCCTCCCTTTCCCTGATGTACGCCTGCTCGGGCGGAAACTGATCCCTGCCCTCCTCCCCCCAGGCAACACCCCTCTGATGTACGCCTGCTCGGGCGGAAACTGATCCCTGCGCTCCTCCCCCCAGGCAACACCCCTCTGATGTACGCCTGCTCGGGCGGCCATGTGGAGGTGGTGCGGGCGCTGCTGGAGGCCGGCGCCAACATCGAGGACGCCAACGAGAACGGCCATACACCCCTCATGGAGGCCGCCTCCGCAGGGCACGTCGACGTCGCGCAGGTACGTGGCGCGTCGGAACACGTGGCGCGTCGAACGCGTGGGGGAGGGGATACACGCGGGGAGGGGATATGCGGGATGGATACACGTGGCGTGCCGGCCACGTGGCGGACACGTGGTGTGCACGTGGCGGGGTTGGGAGTGGGAGGAGACACGTGACCCACGTGAACGGGGTGGGCGTGGGGAAGGATACACTTGGCGCACGTGAAACGCAGCAGATCTCTTCCAGTGACTCCTCTACACTGCTCCGGCCTGGAGCAGTTTGGGGGAGATTGGGACGGGCTACAGCAGCGCGGGCAATACCTGACTGTGGGGCGGAGCAGCCGCGGGAACGATCTGAGGAGTTGAAGCCAAACACACCAATTCATTCAATTCAATTCAAATTCAATTCAAGGTGCGACGGGAACAGACCCAACGGGGGAATATAAGGAGCACGTGGGACGAGACGAGAAGCAGGTGGTATGGAGCACGTGGGGCGAGACAAGAAGCAGGTGGTATGGAGCACGTGGGACGAGACGAGAAGCAGGTGGTATGGAGCACGCGGGACGAGACAAGAGGCAGGTGGTATGGAGCACGCGGGACGAGACAAGAAGCAGGTGGTATGGAGCACGCGGGACGAGACAAGAGGCAGGTGGTATGGAGCACGTGCAGGGGCGTGTGTCGGGGGCCGGGCACGTGGTGCACGTGTGAAACACGTGGCGGGATACGTGACCACTCATGGAACAAGCGATTGGTGAATACTGGGCAGCAATTTAAGATGCAATACAAATATTGAGTGTGAAATATGATGGGGAAAAGATGGTGATTAAACTGATGGAAAAATGATGGATTGGTGTGCGGTTTTGTTCAGAGGCCCTGTTTTCACGGAGCATACCGTACACGAAGCGTGAAGCAACGGAGACACTCGATTTTCTTATTTCGTATTATCTCTGCCGATTGAAGTAAAACTTAATGTTGTTATATATTCAGGTTAAGTTGTCACCACATGTGTTTGTCGCATGCTTGGCTTGTATTTGTGGCAGTTTGTGGCCGGTTCAACACCACAAATCTGAAGATTTTATGTATGTTTGCTTTACATTTCGTTAACTTCCCGCTCAATGTGAACCGGGCCTTAGCCTGCCGATGTTACACTGGACGCGCCAGACGGTTGGTGCTGAAGCTGACGTTGCTGGCGCGTCTGTTACAGATCCTGCTGGACCACGGTGCCGGCATCAACACCCACTCCAACGAGTTCAAGGTGCGTACGCCATCCCCGCTTCAGTCGTCTGTCTCAAATACATCAGTTCACGCGCCCTGAAACCCAAATAAGTACTAACTACTCTTTCTCAAATGTCCGGCGTCACAAAATCTCATGTTTTTCGTGGGTTCTCTGTGGAGGCGATCACTGTGTCCAGTGTCCAGTGCTGATAATCGTGGTTGAATTCCTCGACAGCCTCGCCTTTGTCCCGTTTGATATGTGGTTTGATGTAATGCTTTCCACATACCCCTCATATAACTGTTTAAATCTTCACTCCATGGTTTGCTGTTTGTTTATTTTCCCTAATAAACACACAACTAACTGCTCGTGGACCCATGTGTTCATTCTCTTCTGTTCAAACCCTGTCTCACTATTCTGTTTATTTCCCCAAACCAACAGTTCGTGAACACATATGTTCATTCTCTTCTGTTCAAACCCTGCTTCACTCTGTTCAAGAACAGAATAGAAGGGAATCGTCCATACTCGCGCTGCCTGCTGCTGATTCTGAGTCTGAACGCTGCATTTCCTCCCAGTGTTCTGTATCGCTGTGATAACAGTACCGGGCCATCAGCTCTGCGGCCTGCCCGTCTTATTTTGGTGTTTTACCTGACATGGGAGCCCAGACCCCGTTCGCGGCTATATTTGACAGAACGAGCCCCCCGGGCCTGCCTCGGAGTTAAATCGGGAAATGACCGGCGTAGTCTCCCGCGGTACGGTCGGTAGATTGTGCAGAAGTGGGAGGGAGTTGTGAGACCGGTGAGAAGTGGGAGGGAGTTGTGAGACCGGTGAGATGACCACAGGAAGGGACCGGAGTTAAGTTAGAAGTGTATTTTACCTTGGCATTCGGTGTGTACTTGGAAATAGTATTGGCGGAGTTATCTATATGACCGTATTCGGTAAGTTTTGGCCACCCGGATAAGTAACAATTTTTCACTAGGCTGGTAAAATAATATTCCCTGAAAAACAAATCCATTTTTACAAAACAGAAAAGAACGTGAATACCATTTTATAAAACACTTTGATCTGTGCAGGTGTGTTTTCTGTTTCTTGCTTCAAACTGTCTGCGACCCTTAACCATCGATATGTATTGTTTCAATACCTGCTATTCGTCTCAATGAAGTTCATCCACATCTATGTGACCAAGACCATCATAATCATCATCATCACCACCATATTCAGTCATCACCATCATCATTATGTTTCCCTAGGAGTCTGTGCTGACCTTTACACATACAAGGACCACCTGACCTGACCTGACCCACCTTGACCTACAAGGGCCACCTGACCTGACCTGACCTGACCTGACCTAGTCTGCGCCCCTCCCACAGGAGTCTGCACTGACCTTGACCTGCTATAATGGCCACCTGACCTGACCTGACCCGTGTCCCTACCACAGGAGTCTGCGCTGACGTTGGCCTGCTACAAGGGCCACCTGGCCATGGTGAGGTTTCTGCTGGGCGCCGGTGCCGACCAGGAGCATAAGACCGAGGAGATGCACACCGCCCTGATGGAGGCCAGCATGGATGGCCACGTCGAGGTGGCCAGGCTCCTCCTCGACTCGGGCGCCCAGGTAAGCCAGGGACTTTTTGTGACTTCTGGGGATTTTATAGCGACTTTATGGCGACTTCTGAGGATTTATAGCGACCTTATGGCGACTTATGGTGACTTATGGTATTTCTAGTGATTTCTAGTGACTGAAAATTTCTAGAGGCTTTCAGTGAGTTAACCTCTAGTGACTTATCTTGAGTTTCTTGTGCCATAACTTTGAGAGACTTATAACAACGCACATTTCTAGCAACTTGCATTGGCCTCTAGTGACATAACTTCCTGCGACTTCTTACACCTCACACGGAGAAGCGACGCAACAATTTGGTCATTTTCTTGCTTGCCCCCGGCGTGTCAAAATCTCAGCGAAGCGAACACGGAGCGCCTCATCTCGCTGGGCCTTAGACGTTTTTTCGGAGACATGTCAAAGGACTGTGGGTCTGTGTCAGTGACTCAGTGTCCCCAAAATTTGCCGATTAGGGTGGGAAATGACGCCCAGATGTGAATGATTTTACACTCTTACTCTTGGTTATGGAAGTGAATTTGTCACCCCCAAGATAACAGTTGAGAATCTTTCTAATTATTCTGACACAAAGAGGCTAAAAATGCATGTTATCAATAGAAACCACACTCCTATTGTTGCACAATTTTCCACTCTCATGGTATTTTTGGCTTCAATTTTCCACTCTGACACCCAAGACAAAATTCAATTTTGTGACACCGACTCTGTGTTTGCCGTGGTCACTGATATCTGAACACAGTTGTGACTAATGTCTGACACCTGTCGGCCCGTTGATCCAGTATTTGTTGCCCGAGGATCCCACATATGCCGTCATTGAGTGTTGAATAAACACTAGACAGTGGTGTAGGGATATTACAGGCTCCGATTATGGTAGGGATATTATGATTGGTATATACATACGATTTATGTGCCATTATATACCATACAATGTGCATTGTACATTATATGGTAGTGAGTACATACAATACGATGCTTTTTTTCGCCGTGCCGATGTCATTTGGAACACATTATTATCTCCCTCTCTCACTTTCTCTTTTACTCTCTCTCTCCTCTCGCACTCTTAGTGACCTGACCTGACCTCTGACCTCTCTCTCCCCCCAGGTGAACATGCCGGCGGACAGTTTCGAGTCACCACTGACGCTGGCGGCCTGCGGCGGCCACGTGGAGCTCGCTCTGCTGCTGCTGGACCGCGGCGCTAACATCGAGGAGGTCAACGACGAGGGTTACACGCCCCTCATGGAGGCCGCCAGGTCAGCCGGGGTCACGGCCGGGGTCACGGGGGTCACGGAGGGGTCGTGAGGGGTCATGGAGGGGTCATGGAGGGCCATGAGGGGTCACGGAGGTCACGGAGGTCACGGGGGTCACGGGAAGGGGAGGGGAGACCTGAGGCAGACCAACTGACAGGCTCCAGCTATAGATAGCTGTTGGAGAAGATGTGGATGTCTGGGATGAACCAGATCATGGGGCTTATGTGGAATTAGATTACAAAACCCGAACTTTACCATTAGTTTTTTCCCATCGGGACAATATTTGATTCATGATATTGTACTTTTGACTTAAGATTTTATTGTACTGTTGACTTTTGACTTGACCTTAACAATTAGTTTTTCCATTGGCACATTATTTGATGTTGCTTGTGTACGTTTGGCCCATTATTCAGCGATCGAGAATGTCCTGGATTCGAACTCGAGCCCGACTCTCCGTATTGCTGCATGAGGAGATGGTGTCGCTGTTGCTGTCAATCGTATGCCACTTAACCTACTGTTTTAGTCCATCACATATTTCTGGAACTTCCATGAGCAATCCCGGTGCCCGAGAACTCCACCGAAATTTCCGCCGCTGCCCGGATTCGAACCCGCGTCTGACTCTCCGTATCCCACCAGGGAGGGGCATGAGGAGATGGTGGCGCTGCTGCTGTCTCAGGAGGCCAACATTAACGCCGTCACCGAGGAAACTCAGGAGACGGCGCTGACTTTGGCCTGCTGCGGTGGCTTTGTCGAGGTGGCAGACTTCCTCATCCAGGTACGTAGGGGGAGACATAGGGGAGACGTTAGAGAGACGGTGAGGAGACATTGGAGACATGGGAGAGCTGAGAGAGACTGAAAGTCGTGTTGACCGTGGCTAGTTGAGGTGGGTTTGTTGAGGTGGTAGACTTCCTCATCCAGGTACGTAGGGGGAGACACGGGGGAGACGTTAAAGAGACAGTAAGGAGAGAAACGAGACATGGGTGAGACATGGGAGACGTTAGAGAGACTGAATGTGGCGTAGACCGTAGGTACTGTTGAGGTGGATTTGTTGAGGTGGCAGACCTCCTCATCCAGGTACGTAGGGGAGACATAGGGGAGACATGATGGTGACGTGTCTGTATCCATACCTTTGCTTCGTACCTCTGTTTTACGAACTGGAGCCTGTTGTCAATCTCTGTACCATATTCTGTCATCCCTTGGTCCTTTGATGCTCTCCTAGCGTGCTATCTCCCTGATAAGCTTTCACCCCCGTCCGATAGCTATGAGCGCCTTACAGCCTGGTAGCTGCGGCTCCCCTCAAACCCAATCTTGACCCAGACTAGACAACAGCTCTGTCTAGTCTGTCAACTAGTCTGTCTAGTCTGTCAACAACTATATATAGTCTGTTAACTAGTCTATCTAGTCCGTAAACAACTATATCTAGTCCTTCAACTAGTCTATTCTATGAACAACTCTGTCTAGTCTAGTCTGACAAGGGCCGGCCTCGTGTGACGCGGTGTTTGAATCTCCTTATTACAGGCGGGAGCCGACATCGAGCTTGGAGCCTCAACCCCTCTGATGGAGGCCGCCCAGGAGGGCCACCTGGAGCTGGTCAAGTGAGTGCACCGCCGCCCCCGCCCCCGCCATTTTCCACTAATTTCCGACTTTTTTGACTTCCAACTCCCTCTTAGCAAAAGCAGCTTTGGGCGCAAATTGACCTTAGCAGTCGGCGCGCCCCGAAACCCGTATTAACTAAGAAAAACAGCATTATTTGTTGCGGATGGACGGGTGTGTTTGGTCGAGTGAACACGTACAGCAGATGATATATTTTTCGTGAAGTCTTCCACTCTGAATGCATATTTCTGGGGCCGACTTTCCCAATTTTATATGAATTTGATGCCTGAATTTTCCCCTCCCCACCCTGACTGCAAAAGCAGCGCCAGGACCCTGGGCGCGACTCTAACCCACCGGCCTGCGCCCTGCCAGTGCGATTCGACTGTGACCTGACCTTGACCCGCCCTTGTGCTCCTGCCGGTACCACTCGACTGTGACCTGACCTGACCTTGACCCGCCCCTGTGTTGACCTGCCGGTACCACTCGACTGTGACCTGACCTGACCTGACCTGACCTTGACCTGACCTTGACCTGACCTTGACCCGCCCTTGTGCTCATGCCGGTACCACTCGACTGTGACCTGACCTTCACCTGCCCCTATGCTCCTCTGGGTACATTCGACTGTGACCTGACTTTGACCCGCCCCTGTGTTGACCTGCCGGTATTACAGTCGACTGTGACCTGACTTTGGCCCGGCCGCGGAGTTGACCTACCGGCACTACAGTCGACTGTGGCGTTGACCTTGCCCTGACCTGACCTTGACCGGCGCCTGTGCCCGTGCCCCGCCTCAGGTACCTTCTGGACCGGGGAGCCAACGGCAACGCCGTGACCCAGACGGGCGGAGACACGGCGCTCACCTACGCCTGCGAGAACGGCCACACCAACGTGGCCGAGGTGCTGCTGGACCGAGGCGCCGCGCTGGTGGGTACTGAACACTAGACAATACACACTATAGGTACACTACACATTGCACACAACACAATAAATGCTACATGTTACACACTCGCTACTGAGGTGCTGCTAGACCGCGTGGCGGCGCTGGTGGGTACTAAACACTAGACACTACACACTACGCACTGTACACTACACGCTCTACACTATATATATATTACACACTACACACAATTTATTACACATACTAAACTCTGCACACTACTGAAATGCTGCACACTACACTGTGATGCTGCTCTTCCGCGGGGCGGCGCTGGTGGGTACTAAACACTA
>JARFNZ010000014.1:7403-18447 GCA_031763405.1 Balanus nubilus
CTGGTATCCGTCCGATATGGCCTCCCACGCTGACTGAAGATAAACGGCAAGGTTAGTAATACAAGATCGCCTAGGAAAAAAACCCGTGCTGCTCGTTGCACAGGGCCGGTGAAACATGCTGGTACAACTGGTCGTAAACTAAGCGTATCTTTCCGAAGAGAGGAAGCAGGGACACTGATTGGTAATTTGCCGGGTTCTTCTTGTCACCCTTTTTGAAAATAGGAAAGCTAAAGCTTTTGAAACTTGATAAAAGTGGATACTTCTAAAGTATTCGTCTAATTTCCAATAGCAGGCAAAATAGGTAAGAAAGGATGTTTTAGTATTGTCATCTGTAGCCACTAACAGCTGACATTAATGTGGGAGTTTTGGCAAAACCAAGCATGTCATTATTCCACAGCTGATTTTTCTCACTTAGTAGTTCAGTTACATTTAAGCCAAACTTGTCACTTTGCATCCTGGATTTAAGAACCCTTGGACTCAGGATATGCTGCCACATCCAAACACAACAGTTTTCATTTGACTGGTGGTGATGATATAGAAACGATAATAGACACAGCACTAAAAGCATCAATGTTCCATATTCAACAACAAAACTGCAATGAAGGGATGTGTCAAAGGTCACAGAAATCCACCATAAGGTATGCTCCCTAATGCAGAACACATCCTGTTGCCAGACATTTTGCCTTATTGATGTTGCATATCAGTCATCCACATCACAAACAGCATCAAGAGTTAAATAATAGGTTATGCTCAGCATCATGGCAATTAACCCTACCATACAGAAACCATCACATTGCATTATGAAGTAGGTGGATATTTAAATTAAACTTGTTTGGATGAACATGCCACACACAATGTTTTCAGTAATTATAATAATTGCAATTAAAGTGAAGTGTCCACCTTTAGTATGGGTTTTTCAACTAACATTGCAGATTTCTAGCTTGGCTATAGATATTTCAATCCATATGATACAGGATTCATTTGTCCCCAAACTTTACCAGCACATTTAGAGAAAAGTTAGTTTTATTTTTTACCTGATGGCTTTCTTTGCCAGATACACTGGATATCTGATACATCCTGTCAGATCCCTTGGAAGTGTCCAAGGGATCCAATGTCAAATGTTTGAGCATCTCATTCCTGCTGAGTGGCAGAGGCTGTCCTGAACCTAGTCAGGTGTGGGCATGGGTAATGACTTAAATGATACAAAACATAAACTTGCTAAATCCTTTATGGATGTCAATTTATTTTCAAAATTAGTTCAATATTTACACTTCCATTCAACACAATAAACCCTCAATGCTTCCTATGTATTGCTCAAATTGTTAACAGGGAAAATGTCAGCAAGGTCAAGCAAGGCAAGGAAGCAGGGTTTTGTATCATTTTCATATTTTTGAATTTTGACATGTATTTTTATTTTTAAATTTGAAAATAAAATAAAGTAAATTTGAAATGTATTTTTTAATTTACTAATTTTCAGCATTTGAGCACTCCTCCATGGTTGGCAAAGTTGCAGTGATCTGGTATGCATTTTGTAGTTGTACTCTTTTGTATTCTGGGTTTAATAGGTCTGCAGAGCATGATCCAGTTGTATTAATTTCATCATGCATTATTGTTTTTTCATATTTGATTTAATTATATTTATATTTCCCTTTTCAAAGGGTACGCAAATTCAAGAGAACAAAAAAAGAGTACAAATGCATACCAGGAAACAGCAACTTTGCCAAATATGACTCCTCCTCCCAGAGGAGGAGGAGTGCCTCCTGTAAAAGGGTAAATAAATGGCCCATTGGGGAGAGAGGAAATAAATAAAAATACAAATATTTTTTCTAGGTGAAATTGGTAGCATCTTGATGAGTGCAACTGAACATTTTGTTATTTGATCATTTTAAACAGCGTCTCTTCCATGTGACTGTGTTTTGTGAAATATTACTATCCAATGTCACACTCTATTTCTTCTAATTTGGCAGTAACAATTTTGCTGTGTAGAAGTGTGTGAAACTCTTCTTTGATTAATGTCTTTGATTTTAAATGTGATTCCTTGATTTTGTTAATGACATTCATTTACCACCAATATGCATGCTATTCACCCATTTGCATGGAGCTTAATTCCTCAGTTTGGCCACCTGAGACTCAAAGGGAGGTCACTGCAGATGCCACAGGCATTTGCTCAGCAGTGCAGGTGTCACACAATGCAGGTCACTTCAACACATCCTATCACATTCACAACACAACACATGTCATATCCTATCACCAAACATCCATGCTAGTCTCATTGTTCTGCTTCAGCATTGTCTTCATTGCCCCAGGTCCCCATTGCATGAAGTGTTTGGATACAAGACTTGTTCAGCATTAGGGCAGATTACCCTATTGTCTATATTGCTTCAATAACATGCCAATTTTAATTGTTAAGTTAGAACACACCTGAAATTAGGACTTTAGTCATGATTGCAATCATAGTGGTGGTTTTTTGAAATCAGGTAACCAGAAAACAAATCCGATGATCACTTTATTTTAATCCAGGGTGAAATGTGAGGAGCTCAAATCATCAGCCATAATCTGAGATCAGTTGCTGGCACTAGGGCCAAAAGATTAAATTACTGATGCAGGGAAAGGCTATCAAATAATTGTCATAGGCACTGTGTTAAAGAATACAAAATTGACTCATTTTTTGACAACCTTTCACTAAAAGCACCCGCTCCCCAAGGAAAGTTGCCATTCCCCAAAACAAATCATACCATCTGACAATAAATTGTTCACTCCATCCAATGCAGTCATGCCTTTAACTGTTTGTGCCTTGCCCATGTGTTTATTTTTGGAAAGTTAAAGCATGATTGTGTGGTGAAACAGTAAATCAAATACTGGGGCAGATGCAGCCATTTTCAAAGTGAGGGGCCAAAATGGGCCAATTTTCAAAGGGAGGTGCCAAAAAGGGCCAATTTTCAAAGGGAGGGGCCAAAAAGGGTCAAACGGCCATGGTGGGAGTGCTGATTGTGTGATATACCTATAGTAAGGTGGAGTTCTGGTTTGAAAGTGGGGGGCAAAACCATATTTTGGCCCTCTGATGTCTGACTTTGCCCCGTCGGCCCCCTGGATCCGCCAGTGATCAAATATAATAAAGCAATTTTCTTCCATACATTTCAACATTTTGCTTTTAAAATTTAAGTTTTTGAAAATACAAACTAAAAATTATTGTTAACTTTTGATTGCTTAAATAAAGAGTATCTAAGCTTCTTAACTATCAAAAGCAGTCAGCCGATTGTCAAAAATTTGATCTAGGTTGGTTGGAGGATAAAAAATTGACACTTTTAAAGCAATACTGCATAAATATCTGACATAATTTTTGAGCATCCAGGTGACTTAAGCATAATGAAAGTTGTGATGCATCAATTGGTATGTCATTTATCTTGTCACCTTACTTGATTACTTCAAAATCATGAAATAGCTGTTTGTATATCAGCCATTTCTCCCTATACCTTCAACATTAGACTGGATAAAAAAATGATGCATGAACAAATTGATCATTTGGCTCTAGTGCTAGCAACTGAGATGGATACAAATTGCAACAATATTTCTTTACATCTTGAGAGGGTAGCCTTACCTTTTATACAGCAAAATAGATGATGTATTAAGAACGAACAAGTGTATGTAACAATGACTGTGACACAATTTTATATCAAATTATAAATGGATAATCCCCTTTGCTCTCAAGATATTTCGCACCCTGAAATATGCGTAAAATGGATTAAAATGAGATGGTATAAGACGTGACGCTGACGCACATGCGATTGATGAGAGCAGCCATCTTTGTTTACAAGATGTATTTAAAAAGCTCTTTAATTAAGTAATATTTTCAAAGTTGTTTAATATCCAACACAACATGTTGTATTTTGGGTTCTTTCTGACGATATTTTTGTTTAATACCGACAATTTTAGGAAACATTTTTATTTTAAGAAGTTCGGGAGCTATTTTGGCTCCAAGTAGCGAACTGCGCTATATTTGTCGACGATGTTCTTGTTTATGCGCGTTGTAATTGCAATTTGTATGCGATGGCGTTGTGAAGTGGTCGAGGAGTGATTCTATTTTTCAAGTGCGAGAATCATTTGAAAGATTCTGTGAATGTGAAACTTTTGATTCAGCGTGCTTAAATAATGTTAT
Organism: Balanus nubilus; assembly: GCA_031763405.1. Classification (NCBI taxonomy): domain Eukaryota; kingdom Metazoa; phylum Arthropoda; class Thecostraca; order Balanomorpha; family Balanidae; genus Balanus; species Balanus nubilus. Next base: position 11,560 of record JARFNZ010000014.1, read on the forward strand.
TCAAAGCATTATGATATGGAAGAAACAAGCTGAGACCGGCTAGCTTTGTGTCCATGGTTGCAAGCATATATTAGGGTCACGGTGCCCGTCGTGTGATTTGAGGATTTTTTAATGGTGTGCATTTGAAGGAGATAACCATGGCATCCAAGCTAAAATACATTGAAGTGGAAAATTTTAAGTCATACAAGGGGTTCATGCAGATTGGTCCACTGCTGCCATTCACTGCTATTGTTGGCCCTAATGGATCTGGGAAATCAAACTACATGGATGCCATCAGTTTCGTCATGGGAGAGAAGACATCAAGCCTTCGGGTGAAGAGGCTCAGTGATCTCATTCATGGAGCCTCAATTGGACAGCCTGTATCAAGGACAGCTGGCGTCACTGCAGTCTTTGAGCTGGAGGATGGAACTGAGCGCAGGTTCGCAAGATATGTCCAAGGTTCATCATCAGACCATCGCATAGACAACAATGTCGTGAGTGTTGCTCAGTACATGGGTGAGTTGGAGAAGCTTGGTGTGAATGTGAAGGCCAAGAACTTCCTGGTTTTCCAAGGAGCTGTAGAGTCCATAGCCATGAAAAACCCAAAGGAGAGAACAGCTCTGTTTGAAGAGATCAGTGGTTCTGGAGCCATGAAAGAAGAATATGACAGGCTGAAAGGTGAAATGGTTAAAGCTGAAGAAGATACTCAGTACACATACCAGAAGAAGAAGGGCATTGCAGCTGAGAGAAAAGAGGCCAAAATGGAGAAGGATGAGGCTGAGAAGTACCAGAGGTTCAAGGAGGAGCTGAATGACAAGCAGGCTGAGCTGCAGTTGTTCAGACTGTACCACAATGAAAGGGAGATAGAGGCAGCTGAGCTGGAGATTGCCAAGAAAAGAGGTGAGATTGCCAAGATTGAAAAGAAGAAAGAAAAGGCTGAAGAGCATCTCAAAGAGAAGAAAAAAGAGCATGGTAAACTGCAGAGGGACACAGCCAAACTGGACCAAGAGGTGAAGGAGAAGGAAGTAGAAATTAACAAAAGAAGGCCTACCTTCATCAAAGCCAAGGAAAGGGTGACACACATGCAGAAGAAGGTAGATGCTGCGACAAAGTCCTTGAATCAGGCTCGTAAAGCTCATGAGGCTCATATGCAAGACATTCATGAGCTTGAGGAGGAGATGAGCGTCATTGACAAGAAGCGAGCTGAGTATGAGGAAACTGTGTCAGGCGATTCACAAAATCAAGGAAAGTCGGTCAGCCTTGAGGAAGCCCAGGTTGCGGAGTACCATGGGCTGAAGGAGGATGCTGCTAAAAGGTCAGCAAGATACCTGCAAGATCTGGACTCTGTGAATCGAGAACAAAAGTCAGACCAAGATCGTCTTGACAATGAACTGAGGAAGAAACAGGAAGTGGAAAATCGGCTGAAAACAAAAGGTCACGAACTGGAAGATGCTCAAAAACGTATCGAGAAGCTGGTGGAGCATATCCGCTCGTCAGAAGCGTCACTGGAAGAGCAGCGCCGACTGCGGGAGGAACTCCAGTCTGAGGTAGGTACCAGTAAAGACCAGATCACCGACTTGCAGAGCAAGCTGGAGTCTGTCACCGAGCAGCTCGGAGACGCACGTGTCGACAAGCACGAGGAGGCAAGGAGGAAGAAGAAGCAAGAAATCGTCGAGAACTTCAAGCGTCTCTTTCCAGGAGTGTTTGATCGCATGATCAACATGTGCCAGCCCATCCACAAGAGGTACAATGTGGGTATCACCAAAGTGCTCGGGAAGTACATGGAGGCGATCGTTGTCGACACGGAGAAGACGGCACGACAGTGCATTCAGTACCTAAAGGAACAAATGCTTGACCCGGAGACGTTCCTGCCGCTCGACTACATCCAATCAAAGCCGCTGAAGGAGCGTCTGCGTAACATCAGCGACCCGAAAAACGTGAAGCTGGTGTACGATGTTCTACAGTACAATCCTCCGGACATCAAGCGTGCCGTGGTGTTCGTGACGAACAACGCACTGATCTCGGAAACACCGGAAGATGCGATGAAGGTGGCCTATGAGATGGAGGACGGCCAGAGGTACGACGCCGTGGCCTTGGACGGTACCTTCTACCAGAAGTCGGGCATCATCTCCGGTGGCAGTCTCGATCTGGCTCGCAAAGCCAAACGCTGGGACGAGAAGCACATGAGCAACCTGAAAAGTGAGAAGGAGCGCCTACAGGAGGCGTTGCGCGATGCCATGAAGAAATCTCGCAAGGAGTCCGAGCTCAACACCGTCGAGTCTCAGATCCGCGGCCTGGAAACTCGTCTGAGGTACGCGCGCACCGACAAGGAGAACACCGAAGGCAAGCAGATCCGACAGCTGCAGCACGAGCTGGAGCAGCTCCGAAGCCAGCTGGAGATGTTTTCGCCTCGCATCCACGAGATCGAGCGAACCATGCGGAAGCGCGATGTGGACATCCAGGAGATCAAGGAGAACATGAATTCGGTGGAGGATGTGGTGTTCACCGGCTTCTGTCAGTCGATCGGCGTGCAGAACATCCGACAGTACGAGGAGCGGGAGCTCCGCTCGCAGACCGAGAAGGCCAAGCGACGGCTCGAGTTCGAGGACCAGAAGAACCGGATCACGAACCAGCTGGAGTTCGAGCGGTCTCGTGACACGGAGAACAACGTCCGACGCTGGGAGCGCTCGGTGGCCGACGATGAAGAGGAGCTGGAGCGCTGTAAGCTGGCCGAACAGAAACAAATGTCGGCCATCGACAAGGACATGCGGGAGCTGGACAAACTCAAGTCCGAAAAGCTGGGTAGAAGACAGGAGGCTGAAGAAAAGGAAGATCACATCAACAAGGCACGGCGCGAAGTCGGGACGATCGCCAAAGAGATGCAGGGAGTCCAGAAGCAGATCAATGCTCTGGACGGGAAGGTGGAGCAAAAGCGCAGTGAGAGACATTCCATCCTGAGACAATGTAAGATGGAGAACATCGTTATTCCAACCTCGCGCGGCTCGCTGGATGATCTGGAGGGGCCGGACGAAGGAGACTCTGAGGCGGCGGAGGGTCCTGGCGGCTCTCAGGCCACGTCAGCAATCAACGAACGAGCCGCAAAGATCGTGGTGGACTACTCGAGGCTAGACGAGTCCTACTTCGACCTCGATGACGACGATGTTCGGAAGGCCGAAAAAAAGTTAAACAAGCAGATCAACGAGCTGAGCTCCATGCTGCAAAAGATCCAGATGCCCAACATGCGAGCCATGCAGAAGCTGGACATGGCTCGAGAGAAGCTGCAGGAAACCAACGAAGAGTTCGACTCCGCCAGACGCCGAGCCAAGAAGTCCAAACAGGCGTTCGAGCGAGTCAAGAAGGAGCGCCACGATCGCTTCATGAGCTGCTTCGAGCACGTTGCCAACGAGATCGACGGCATCTACAAGGCGCTGGCGCAGAACCAGTCTGCGCAGGCCTTCCTCGGCCCGGAGAACCCCGAGGAGCCGTACCTGGACGGCATCAACTACAACTGCGTGGCGCCGGGGAAGCGTTTCCAGCCGATGTCGAACCTGTCGGGAGGGGAGAAGACGGTGGCCGCGCTGGCGCTACTGTTCGCCATCCACAGCTTCCAGCCGGCGCCGTTCTTCGTGCTGGACGAGATCGACGCGGCGCTGGACAACACCAACATCGGCAAGGTGGCCGGCTACATCCGCAGCCAAACCGCCGACAGGCTCCAGGTGAGACAGGCATCCTATGTAGCTCAATGAACAGTTAATTGACCTGTATATTTCTACTCCTTGACTCTCAATTATGAATTGTTGATTTGCATGTTCTGTAAGCTCATAGTTTTCATCAATGGTTTTGGTCTTCAAGCCTTAGTTTATTATTTGCTAGTTACCATCTCTGGAATACTTTCTGATTCTGTTCAGAAGAATGAACACGGCATTGTAGCATGTGTTCACTTATCTGAAAACTGTGCCATCTAGAATAAACAAATAGTTCTGTTGGGCGTCAATGTATGTTATGGTTTTCTTTATCTTGAAACTGTTTTACACACGTTCATTGATAATAATGGAAATGCTGCATATCTATGTCTGGTTATGTGATAGGATGTGGCTATGTCTTGTGTATGCGGAGAGTGTGTGACAATGGTGACATGTATGTGCTGTCTGTTCCAGGTGCTGGTGATATCGCTGAAGGAGGAGTTCTACAGCCATGCTGACGCGCTGATCGGTATCTGCCCGGACGCTGGCGAGTGTCTGGAGAGCCGCGTGCTCACCCTGCGCCTCACCGACTACCCCGATCACCTGGAGACCGAGGTGCCGCCGACGGTCCGCCGCTGAGATGCCCCACCAACTGCTGAAGTGGCCCGCCCGGACCGCTGATGTGGCCCCCGGAATGCTGAGGTGCCCCCGCGAACCGCTGTGGTGCCCCGCGGACCGCTGAGGTGGCCCCAGGATCGCTGGGGTGGCCCCAGGATCGCTGGGGTGGCCCCAGGATCGCTGGGGTGGCCCCAGGATCGCTGAGGTGGCCCCAGGATCGCCGAGGTGGCCCCAGGATCGCCGAGGTGGCCCCGGGATCGCCGAGGTGGTCCGCCTGGACTGCTGAGGTGATCTGTGTCCCCGGACCGCTGGAACTCGCCGGTGAGGTCGCCACCATCCCTCCAGGACCTTTGGTGAGGTCTCCTGTGCCCCCTCGCCCTGCCTGCGGGAGTCGTAAGGGAAGCATTGGGGCGGGAGACGTGGCCTACCGTCCCAGGGCTCTGCACAAGTGGGGAAGAGAGACTCGCGCGGTGGCTTTGTCAGCAGTTTTTAGTTTTTAGAGCAGTGTTCACGTTCATGAATGTTTTTCGAGTACAGGAACGGGGAGTCTCGCGATCATAACCTTGTTTTGTTTTGTGCAGGTGATGTCCACGTTTTATCGGCCTGTCATTGACATTTGTCTACTGCACGCGGTGAATGTAGTCGTATTCCTTTCTGCTTCCAGGCCAACTTGTAGCTGGTTCTAAGTAGAAAAGGTTAAATGTATGTGTCGAATATTGCTGCAGTTCGTAATTTGTGTAGTTTCAGTGGGCAAATTGTCTTTGTAAATATATTCAAAAAAGTGGATATTAGTTGGTGTTTCTCGTCTTTTGAAATCTGAACTCTACAGCCAGATTTCAGCCTAGAGTTAAGTGATCAGTGATTCCATCGTTATCTAGTGTTTGATCTATAGAGATAACTGGGAGGAAATGTTCTTTCTGGTGATTTTTTCTGCCGAATGCTCAGAAGGTGCAAGGCTTCCAAAATATCCAAACTGGCGTCGCCATCATTTTTGTTGAACCTCGTTCATCCATCTATGCTTTTCCTACACATTGTAAAGTTTCTACCGCAGCCCGGTATGCTATATTTGCAAATCGTCACCAATCCTACTGGAAAAGGGCAGTGGTGTATGGCTTGTGTAACGAGCGTCATCCTGCCATCTATAGCACACATTTGAAACCTAATGATGACGGCGGCACTAAACGCCAGAAGAGGTCGCGTCGGTGCCATAGGAGACGGGCGCGGACCACCAGCTAGATACACTATCATAATCACCAGCTAGATTATGATAGATACGCCACTGAGTGCACGCTCGTAAATGGGTGAGCGGGGCATTATAAGACAGCCAAGTGAATGTCTCCTGGCTGTCTTACAGGTAACGTAACCCGTCTATTATGTCTTTTTTATCGTTGGTTTCTATGACCTGAATTCAGGTTCTTGCAATACTTCCTGCTAGTTCATCTTGGATTGCTACAATAGGTACCAGAAACTATATTTTTTTTTACTGTACATCTTTTCGGCTAACGTTATGCAAACTGTTGTCATGTTGTGGTTAATAGGGTAAGCACACGGTAGCGATATAGGATGTACCCCACACGACACAGATACATGATGCCCATGTGGGCTAGCCCGCCCTTCCCATAAGGGGCTAACATGGGTTTGGAAGCGGTTGCTACGTCGGTACAGTAATCCAGGTGGGGTCTCGCATAGGTTGCATATAAGGCTTTTAAGTTTGATTTGTTGAGGTGGTTGAAAGCTATTTGAAGGAGTTCCAGTGCTGACATTGCCTTGTTGGCAGCCCTCTTACAATGGGTAAGTAAGAGTATTAAAGGCTATATTATAATTTATAACCTTTAAGTATTAAAAGTTTGAGTATTAAAAGGTTAAGAAGTATTTGTGACATACACCTAAATCTTTTTTAATTGTAATCTTGTTAAGTGATCTTGGCTGAGCAGCTTAACCTATTTCTAGGTTCGTAGGTCTACAGTGCTTTACTTTACATTTTGAGGCAGTCAAATTCAGGAGTCATTTGTCAGACCATTCGATGAGTGAATTTAGGTCGTATTGCAACCACCTTGCATCAGTAGGCTCTTTTATTGCTCTGTATAATTTTGTGTCGTCTGCAAACATTTTATATCACTATGGACTGTAGACGGAAGATCTTTTACATAAAGTATGAAAAACACGTTCCCAAAGACAGATCCCGTAGTAGATATTGAGGAATTGAGATCCATTTTTATCTTCCCAGCAGCCGATCCTCGATCCCCTGTCACGCCCCCGTAAACTCGGGAGGGAGCGTTGACCGCTGGCTCCTGGTCATATGTCGGTCAGCGAGTCGAGTCGTCCCGGGAAGGGCCAGTGGTGGCCTCCTTCACGACTGGGGACTTCCCCTCAACCAGTCGGCCCCCAACTGATGGTATCGTAAGTCAATGAACGTACACTGGGTCAGTGTTTGGCTCACCATTGCACTCACTTCTTTCTCCCATTGTCTCAGGCTGGTAAATCCGGAGAGGTGATTTCGGGCGGTTGGGGGGGGGGGGGGGAGCGACTCACAGAAAGTTTCGTAGAATTATGAAAACTCATCGGATTTCGTTTCCTTGTGCATCTATGATTTATAAATGTTAAATTT
>JARFNZ010000015.1:60065-75175 GCA_031763405.1 Balanus nubilus
GGGAGGGCGGGTCAGTGGGAACCCCCAGGTTCCCTCAATACCCTCTCCAGCACTCCCAGGTTTTGCAGTACATTAGCCCTATGGCACCAGCCTCCCCAGATCCTTTGCAGGACCCCCTATGCCCAGCACTCAAAATTTTGTGGTGATGCCCCTGGTAGTTACCTACCTACCTGCCTGCTGAATGAGACTGAGAGGTACCTACCTACCTACCTAGGTACACGCCCTAACCCACAACAACAACCTACCTACCTAGGTACACGTATTGCATAACAATGCACATAAAACGAAAGAATTAGCTGCATTACATGTGGTCTGAGTTACATAGTGTCAAAAGTAAAGATGCAAGTAAAGATGCAAGTTACATAATCTGAGGTCAGAGGTTAAAAAGAGGTGGATAAATTGTATCGTTGCGGGTACTCACAAGCTGTGCGTGTTTTTCACTCCCATTGCTTTTTGGGAATGGGGTTGCTCGGCGCTGGACAAAATTTGTTTTCAACCAGGATTGAATCTTTGTCGCAACATATGCCTGACTTTATTGCTTCCAAATCCTTCCATATTTTTGCTGAAGGATTCGTAAGAGAAACCTTCATTCCAGGGTCTCAAAAGTAAAGCTAATGGGATGGCGATCCACAAGCTTCGTAATCCATTTAACCCACTGTTTTCAAAAGATATCGGTCCTTATTGGTCGTGGATACCTAGGCAAGCAGTTAGCAGATCTCACGACTTGGGTGCACGAGGCGGGCCAGGCTTTCCCCTGTCCTGAGGCGACCTGACCTGCGCGACATGCCCCTTGCCCTGTGTCGGCCTGGCCGGCGCGGCCTGACTCCCGGCCTGTGTCGTTCTGCCGCCTCCCGTCTGCTGCGGCCCGCCTCGCCCCCGTCCGACTGCCGACGGGCCCGGCTTGTTGTGTTCGTAAAACTGGCAGCGCGGGATGTGTCGCTCCGCCGCCGTTTCGTTGAACCTCCGCTGGCAGTGCGGACACTGGATGTAGTCGGAGTAGTCGGAGGGCGGCGGCGGCGGCAGGTCCTGGGGCCGGCCGCCGGCCGCCAGCAGCGCCTGAGCCTGCCGCGCCGCCCGGACGGCCGTCATCAGGTCCTCGTGTCGCTGCCGCCACCGGCTCTCCCGCACCGGCTGACAGCAGCAGCACCAGCACCAGCACCAGCACCGTTATACGAATGTCAGCAAACAAACGACAGACTGGGCTTCTCTGCAGCGACGTAGAAACAGTGAACCTTCCAAAAGGAGCTCAGCGTCAAATTGCTTATATACTAACAGTGTTTATAAAGGAGCAAGGGAAATAATTGTGCCCGATCTGCACGCTGTTACAGTTTCCCTACCAATCGGCGGGTGTATATCAGTTCACCTACCGGCGCTGGTCTGCGCTGGGCGCTCCTGAACAGCGGCCCGTGTTCGGTGTCGGCCAGCCGGTGCTGCTGGGAGTCGTAGGCGTGCCGCCGGCGGCCGGCCAGCCGGGCACAGATCTGCTCGTGCTCCTGCCGCCTGCCGTCGGCGAACGGCCGGCCACAGGTGGCGCAGGGCTCCGTCACGGGGGTCTGGTGCCGGGGCGGCGGCATCGGACAGCCCTGCCACCGGTACAACACGGAGACGGTCCAGGAGCGAGGTCGGCGGAGAGGCCGCCCCAGCTGCGATCGGGGGCAGGGGAGGAGCGAACGCCCGACCTGTGAACCGCCCGACCGAACGGGTACCGACACGGTACCCGTTCACGTTGTTAAGAACATGGACCAAGTTAGGAGTGACCAAGAAATCCTTGCGTCAGGCCTATAGCTAGGATAGAACCAGAGGGTCACCAACTAGATAGCAAACTTGTGCGTGCTAGGATACCGCAGCAGAGTACGTAAGTTCAGGGCCTCTAGAAAAGTGGGCTACTGTGCAGTTTCGCGGCGATTTCGGGGATCATGAAAGAAAATGTTTGAAAAGACGTGGTGCGTACGTCCAAACAGCTCGTGACGTTATTCAGTCCATGCCCTCAGTAAAGTTGTCCTCAGCAGACGGAAAAAATACATGGTGAACCCGAACATCGCTATCATAAGCCAGGGCTACCAAGGCACCCCAGGTATACGGCTCAACCAGGATCTCGCCACGTGCTGATGGACCACCATCACAGACATTGAATAACTGCAAGTGGTGGGTCCACCTGACGTGTTCGACCATGGCCCTATCTTCGTAGCCTGAGTCCTGTTCTGCCCAAGTCGCTTCAAGATCGTCGATTCACAATAAAACAAGCTCCACAAAATATCGTGGCCAGTGTGCCGATGTATTTCTATCTGTCCGTCAGAAAAGCAACAAAGCACTACATGTACTCCGGTGAGTGGAGAGGCCTAGTGAATATACACAACTCAGCCACAAATCAGCTCCCGCCGCCCACGTGCCACACGTACCACGGCCCGCGCCGCGACCGACAGCTCACGTCAGCGGCACACTGGCCGCACTGAGGCCCAGCTACTCGCTGGACATGGTGGCGGGCGTACGACGATGAAAATGATCAGCAGAATTTCAGGTGAGAAACACAGATAGCACCCTGACACACCTTGGTGCACATCCACCAGATCTCGGCACCATCAGACCGGCCCCGACTGATGCTCCCAGCCACCGGGCCACTACTCCACACTCTGCAGTCGGCGCCCTAGCCGCAGCCGACGGTCTCACAGTCACAGGACAGACACACACGGTACTCACAGTCACAGGACAGTCACACACGGTACTCACAGCAGGTCCCGGGACACGCCTGACGCCCAGAGGCCGTCACCGCTCCGCTCCCGTCTCCCTCTGGGCTTCAGTCCGACCGCCCTCCCTCCTGACTGGTGGCTCCTCACTCCAGCGCAGACGGCACGCCGGCCTCTCCCCGGGTCGGGCAGCACACACGCACCGTCTCACACCCTCCCAGTCCCAATCTCCAGCCGTGTCTCGTCTTTCCGGTCGTGTCTCGCCTCTCCTCCCCTCGCCGCTGCGGGCCGCTCAGGCGTAGACGTCCTCGCGGTCGGCGCCGGCCGTCTCGCCCTCCTCGAGCGAGGCGAAGTTGAGGAAGTGCGACGGTCGGTGCACCTCGTGGTAGAACTCCTTCGGGTTGGCCAGCGTCAGCTCGTACTTCATGCTCGGGTCGTGACGAACGCCTGCGAACCGAGGCAGGTCAGAAGATCAAGTCGGGTCGGATCAGTCCAGGTCATAGTTTCACTGATAAACGAGTAGCAAAGCAATGGCGCAAGGGGAGTACAACCATTACCACAATGACTGATAGGATCACCTCGCCATGCGAACACATCTGTATACGGGATGACCGAAATCCCTAGAATTCAGCCACGCTTCAAAACTACGCCACTCTCCTCAAAGTGACGCAGCGCGCCTCCCTTCATCAGATAAAACAACCACTCACCCATGAAGTTGTAGTTCCAGCTGCCCTGCGCCGGCACCATGAAGAAGCCAAGGAAGCGGTCAGAGAGCAGCATCTGGACGCGCTCGTAGTGCGAGGGCAGGTAGCCCTTGGGGTTGTTGCCGCGGTCAGTGTTCTGCCGGCCCCACTCGAAGCCGCTGGGCGTCAGCTTGTAGGCGGTCAGCGAGCACGAGCCGGGCGTGAAGCTGCACGTGATGACGACCGTCTTCTCCCCGTCCCAGTTGGAGTGCTCCGACATCACCTGCACAACAGAAACAGACAAATGAATAGGTGACCAAGGTATATCTCCATTCTGACGAACATGGCGGATAAGCAGAGACGAAGGTAAGTGAAGACACCTGGTACCAAAGATGAGGCAGACACTAGATAACAAAACTCGTGGTATGTGGCTCGTAACCTACTCAGACATTGTTTATGTCCACAAACAATTGAGTACCATACATGGTCAGTGGTCATCGGTCACTCAATGTCTGGTGCGAGTGTACGCCTCCAACCGGCCGCCCGTACCTTGGCGTGCGTGGTGATGTCCTGCGGGCTGAGCTGCGGCAGCTCGTTGGGCTGCGTGTGCATCCAGCCGAGCGGCTCCATGTCCTTGAGGTACTCGTGCTGCGGCAGCGCCGTCGGCAGGTGCACCGTCTGGTGGGTGCCCCACTGCGGCGGCATCACGATGCACCGGATTTCCTTCACCTGCACAGCATGGAGACCACAAGAGTCACGTACGAGGTTGGATGCACGTTGGCTGTAGTTCAATTTACGGTCTGTTACAGCGGCACCTCCAAACACCTCCCGGAGCAGTTTAGAGAAGATTGAAGCAGGTTGGAGCAGCACGGACAGTACCTGACTGTGGGCTGGAGCAGCCACGGGACGGTCAGAGGAGTTTAGAGCAGGTTGGAGCCACTTGGAGGACGTGCCACTGGAACAGAGCCTTAGGTGGCCTGCTCAGACCACATTTATCGACCAGGAGGTAATCACAGTGACTGGAGCTATGGAAAATATGTCATGGATTGGCTGAGTTGTAAGGATAAACATGCCAATTTCTGGTCGCATCGAGCAGGTAGCTAAATTATATAATCCAATGAAGCTATTCATTATTCATTGCAGCCCAGCTCAGCTATTCGGTTCATTACTCACCTGTGGGTTGTCCGAGGGCGACACGCCGTACAGGTAGCCGGAGATCTGGGCACGCAGGTCCGAGATGACGATGAACTTCTTCAGGATGTTCTTCGGCAGGATGTAGGTGTAGCCGGCCTCCTTGATGTCGTCCGAGCTGACGTAGATGTGGTTGGTGCGCAGGTGCAGGTTGGTGGCCGAGATGGCCCTGACGCGCCACTCCGTCTTGGAGTTGAACGTGTTGGACTCGTAGTTGGAGGTGGTGCTGGTGATGATCTCGTCGCCGTGCTTGTTGACGGTGCGGGTGGTGGTGGCGGTCAGCTGGCTCTGCTCTTTGGTCTGCTTCTCAATCTCGGCGATCTGCTGGCGCTGCTGCGAGGGCGCGCTGATCTCCATACCCAGGATGATGTCCCGGATCTCGGACTGCGTCAGCGACGCCACGTTCACGTTGTTCTTCTTGCCGTAGTCGGCGAGGATGAGGTCCTTGAGCTGGACCTCAACCTTGACCCACTCGTCGTCGGAGAGGCTCGGCCAGATATGGTGCGGCTCGGTGATGGTCGTCTTGTCCGGCTTCAGGACCACCTTGGTCCGGTCGTTGTTGACGTGCAGCGCCCGCAGGATCAGGATCAGACGCGAGAACGCCGTGTACGAGCTGATGGTCTTCAGCCAGTCGTCGTACAGGTTGAAGAGCACCATCTGCGGCTCGGTGGCCTTGAGGATGAGGTCGCCGAACTTCTCCACCTTCAGACACGCCTGGAACGGCAGCTGCAGCTCCGAGCCCTTGATCACGATGTTCGGGAAGTCCAGCAGATGCACCTGAAGGCCACAGCGGATATACGTCAGAGGTGAGTGGACAGCTGCACGGCGGTGTGTCGGCGTCAGCGTACACTGTTCACGTCATATGAGTCGGGTCTGTGTCACTCGACTCTGAGCAAGGAGGTAAGTCGCATCCGCAATGCAAACTCGAGAAGCAGGGACCCACAAAATGGAAATTTTGATTAATTCAACTGGGGAAGTTCATCATATCGGCTGATGTTGTACCTCGAGCGGGTCCAGCATGCCCTTCCTGGTGACGATGATCTGCTTGGGCTGCTCCTCCACGGGCAGCGAGCGGATGAGGGCGGCCACCTCCTCAGCCGTCTTCCACTTGGCCAACTGGCCCAGACGCTTCTGACCTGTAGGAGAACGCAGCGTTCGGGTGAGACAAGGAACGCAGCTCACATCATCCAGAGTCAAGGTGATACAGCTATCAAAATAAAGTTTTTACATCATACATGTTCGTGAGGTGATGGATGAAGCCTGGGGTTTTGATCGTTGGAAAAGTTTAGTTCAGAAAAAAGCAACCAGTGGCACAAGTCAGTCAGCGCCGATTGAGAGCATCTCAGCGACCCAAAGCGGCGGCCGTCATCCGCCCGAGGCGTCCCTTGGCAGCGCAGTCGCCGTACCTGCCCACACGGAGGTGTGGATGATCTTCAGGAACAGCTGTCCTGTGCGCGGGTTGAAGATGAAGATGGCGCCGTTGATGGGCTTGGTGGTCAGGTTGCCCTCGAACGTCTTGTGGATCGTGACGCGGTACACGTTGGTGTCGTCCACGAACCTGTGAAGAAGTAACCCGTCAGCGAGTCAGGTCGCAGTTATCCCAGATAATCTGGGACGGTGGCTGTCATCATTGACACTGATTAAAGTAAATTATTTTAAGAAAACTAGCACCAAATAAGATATAAACATGTCAAATATCGGCGAATGACGAGGTTCGCAGAACACATAGCGCACGATGAACGCGACCCAACAACCTGAGTGAACGAAATGGCCAGACATGTTGCCAAATGCCAACAATTGCGTGAATGACTCTAACCACGTCAGAGGCAGAGCCTTCCCGTCCCATCCGTGCCGTCACTGACCAGATGATCTGGTTGCTGAAGAGCTCGCCATAGTTCTGCGAGCTGAGGTAGGGTTCGGTGGGCTCCGAGCTGTACAGCTGCAGGCCCTTCCTGATCCGCTCCCGCAGCACGTACAGCGCCGGGTTGGCCTTCATGATCTTGGCCATCGCCTGCTGGATCAGCGGCTTGCTGCCCGGGAACCAGTTGCCGTACGCGCTATGGAAGAGGCGGTGAGTAAAGGTCAGTTAAGGATCGGAGACCAGATGTCGACCGACCGACACACATGCATCTGAAATCCTAACAGAGATTACCAGCAACGGAACTTCGAAATAAGCCATACACCCCAACAATCCGACATCGCACAGCCAGTGCTCGGGATTCAGAATATTACGCCGGCAGCATTTCACCGCCTCCGGCGTCGTCCCAGTTCCTCTCACCTGTGCAGGTTGTACGCCAGGTCGATGGCGATCAGGAGACCCGTCGGCGACGGGTAGATGGACATGTTGTCGGTCGTGTAGTCGAGGAACTTGGCGCGGGCGTACCGCTCGATGTCGTGCGAGTCATAGTCGCCCCAGCGCAGCTGCACGTCGATCCAGTACTTCTGCGTGGTCGTGTTGTCCATGGTGTCCTTTGTGTCGGCGAGCAGGGACGGCCGCGACACGTTCCACTTGTAGGCGGCGAACAGCAGCATGTCGGCGCAGGATGAGTTCATCTTGTACGACTTGCGCGGGTGGATCGTCTCCTTCTGCACGGTCTCGATCTCGAGCGCGTCCAGCTCCTGGTCGAACACCTGGCACAGGTCCATCACCACGGACTCGTGCACCTTCTGCCACAGATGGGCGCGGAAGATCTGGATCAGCGAGATCTTCAGGGTGGGGATCTTGCCGTGCATGAAGATGCCAGTCAGATCCAGCTGCACCTGGAAGCCCACGTAGACGTTGGCGCGGTTGATGGTTGGCGACCACCAGAGCGTGAAGCGCCGGTTCGGGATCTGGTTCAGACCGGAACGCTGCGCCATCGTCAGCTTCTTGTACTTCATCGACTCCTCGAAGCCGCTGGCCTTCTCCCAGAAGAGACCCTCCCACGTGGGGAAGTAGGTGCCCTTGAAGAGCGTGTGCTCCAGGATGCCCTCCACGCCACCCAGCGCCTGCCGACGGAACGGGACGGTCAGATGACGGCCGACGGAACGGGACGGTCAGATGACGGCCGACGAAACGGGACGGTCAGATGACGGCCGACGGAACGGGACGGTCAGATGACGGCCGACGGAACGGGACGGTCAGATGACGGCCGACGGAACGGAACGGTCAGATGACGGCCGACGGAACGGTCAGATGACGGCCGACGGAACGGGACGGTCAGATGACGGCAACCACCGCACATAATGGCCACGCCAACCGGACAGACGGCTTAGTTCACGACGGCTCCAAGCAAGACAAACACCAAATTTCGCTCAACCTCAGAAACCATCAGCCGCCGGCCGCCAGTGACGCTGCACCGCAGCCTACTGTCCACCCTGTCCCCACCTGGATCATGTCAGTCCGGTAGTTGTTGAGGTTCCAGAGCTTGCCGTCGTGACGCTGGTGGGTCCACCAGAACGGGTTCTGCTTCAGCACCTGGTACATCTTGAACTCGGTGCGCACGCGCCAGCCCTTGTCGTAGGCCAGCGTGTGCCGGTCCTTCTGGAAGAGGGTGTTGATGCGCGGGATGCCGCGGTCCCACGAGTCCTCCAGGTCCTGAAACACGACACCACTTCAGTCAACAACACAAGCACAGCAGGCCGTACACTACGAAGGGGCAGAATACACAGCAAATCGACCACGCTACTAGAAAACATGCTGTTGAAAAGGCGAAAGTCGTCTCCCATAGGGTATGAATTACGATACGATGCGATATGCTTAACCACGGGTTTGGTAAAATCGGAGGTAAATGCAATTGCTGTATCGCGTCTCCTCAAAGACAGCAACAAGCCAGTAAAGAAGCGTTGTCTGACCAGCAGTCAGAAATACAACACATCAGCGTGACGCCGTCAGCTTCGCAGCCTGCGTCGTACCTCGAGCGTGAGCCGCCGATTCTGGGCGTTGGCCTCTTGCCGCTTGAGCGCGTACTCGGCCCAGACGCGCTGCGAGTCGATGAACTCGGACTCCCAGGGCTGCACGTAGCGGTACAGGTTGGGGATCAGCTGGTCCTCGTCGTGCGACATGCCCGAGCGGAAGTGGGTGATTCCGACGTCGGTCTGTTTGGACCAGCGTAGGTCAGACTGCGGGATGAGCACGTGACCCATGCTGAGCATGCCGAGACCGCCCAGCTCCTTGGGCGTGTAGAACACCACCGGCGGGAAGCGAGAGGGCATCTTGGAGTTCAGTCCGATCTTGATGCGGGTCTGAATCTTGTTCTCGCACTTGACGAGCAGGTCGAGCAGCTCCTGCGTGTTGACCACCGCCTCGCGGAAGTAGGTCATCAGGCCGATCAGCGCCGTGTTCCACTTGTTCACGATCTGTCGGCGGAGACAAACCACGGGGGTGAGATCAGCCACTGCAGCAGCACGACAGAGACGGGACATACCTGCTATGGAGGACTCCAAAGACTTTATAAGAATAAGCTGCTAGCCTGTCATAACCAGCTGACATTCAATTATATCAAGTATGTATGAGGATATAATGTGCTCTACAGCAACACTTCAGATCGAAGAACTGCATTAACTGCTCGCCGCCGGTTGCCGCCCACCTTGGTGAAGGTGGTCGATCCGGAGGCCATGAGGATCTGTCGGACGCGGTTGTGGAAGCGCTGCATCGACTCGTCGTCGACGCGCAGGAAGCACTGCGCCGTGCGCTCCTTGGTGAGCTCGTGCTGCAGGTTCCACACGCCGTCGCGGTGCTTCAGCTCCTCGTTGGTCGTCCGGCACTGTGACACACGGCGTACACGGGTCAGACATCAACAGTCAGCTGGAGCCACTAACTGACGTCATACCTCTACTTCGCTACACGAAACAGAGGCCTTTCCAATTCAAGCGAAGTAATTGCTGATGTCTGGTGGTAAAACTCTGATGATATTGGGGTTTTAGGGCGCACCGACACCCGGTGTCATACGGCGCCCACTGTGGCAACTCTCTTGAAGACAGTACAATCAACAACCCTCATGACCAGGAAGGCCAGGGGCAGCGACGGCGGCAGAATCTCACCTTGGGCAGGATGCGGCACTCGAAGCCGGCCATGTTGAAGAGCTGGTTGGGGTTGTCCTTGCTGTAGACACTGACGAAGCTGTCCTCCCAGTGGATGGTGGTGACGGAGCGCGGCAGGCGCGACTTGATGTCCCAGAACACGGCGCGGCCCAGGTTCACATCGTGCTTCATCAGGCGCATGCGCGAGTCTCGCGGCCAGCACTTCTTGTTGTTGTAGCCGACGATGTTCTCGTTGTTGGGGTCCGGGTGCTCGGTCAGGTACCTGTCGGGAGGGGGGGGGGGGGGGCAGAGCGGGGTGCCATCTCGTCAGCGAGGCGTGAAGCAGTCCTGTATGGACCACGGACGTCATACGTGTCGGCGAACCATACATTTCACCGAGGGAAAATAAACTCACTGACAAAGTTACAGCACCTAAAGTTTGCAAGTCGAACAACAAATTTGGTCTTAATTAGGCATATGTGATCGGAATGATTTATGACATAAATGACAATGCCAATACAATCCAACTCAAGCCGGTCGTCACCCAGCGCTGTGTCTCACCTCTGGATGAGGTCGCGCGCCTCCTCCGCGGAGAAGCGGAAGAAGATGTGGATGCGGTCGACGTATCGACAGTAGAGCCGGATGGGGTGGGCCACCTCGGTCACCGTGTCCTGGTAGCTGAGGAAGTCGTTGGGCAGCTGCGGCGGCCCGGCCATCTCGGAGGCGCGCTGCAGGCCCAGCACCAGCAGGTCCAGCACCAGGCCGTAGTACTGCACGATGAACGAGGCGAACTGCAGCCCGCGGATGATGCCGTACGAGTTGGTGTGGTTCATGTCCTGAAAGGAAGCGGGAATGCCATGGTTAGGACGAGTGGTTCATCTCCTGATTCCTGGGAAAAGTCAGAGGGATCGAACGGTCCAGATATACGAAATGTCATGCCGTATAGACTCCTTCACGACGTTAGTCGCGGTCGAGTCTCACAGGCACGCACGAAACCAGCAGAAGAACCCGCGTCCTTGCCAACATAAAAATATCAAGAGTGCAACATCAGGGAGTGAATATGTTGGCAACATCACTCCCTGGCCGCCGCTACCCTCACCTTGTAGTTGATGAGGACGTTGTTCTTGGCGGTCATGTAGTCGGCGATGTTGTGGTCGACGATGAGGCGCAGCAGCCGGTTCAGCAGCGTCAGGTCGATCTTCTCGTACAGCTTGTTAAACTTGGACTCCAGCATGACGTTGCACTCGCCCTCGGCCGTGTCCCACACGTCCTGCAGGTTGTTCACACCTAGCAGGGGACAGAGCCATCAAACAGCGCTCAACAATCGTCAGACGACTCTTTGGAGATTGTCAGAGTGGCGTGCCGAGACCCCACAACACAGATGGTCTCTACAATCACAGAGCCATAACTAGCAGAAGAGCATTGCTGTAGCTGTGGGCGTTGGGCATACACGTCATATTATTTATCGCGAACGTGGGACGGGGTACAAGTCAGACCGACCGGCTGGCAATTAGCCCGGTGACGTCACTCGGCTCACATGACAGACCGCCCCAGACTACCGACTGGCCACTGACGTACCCTGGCACCACTTGTAGACGAGCAGCGGCGGCGGCTCGGTGTCGGCCGGCTTGATCCAGGGCGGGAACAGGCGGCGCTTGTCGGCCTCGTACCACAGGTACTGGTCCAGGTAGGCGTCGGTGATCTTCTCCAGCGGCTCGACGTCGTGGTACACCGGCACCAGGTGGCTGTACAGGTCCATGAACTCGATACCGATCTGACACCGAGACGCGGCGAGCACAGACGTCAGACACCGGCAGGCTCAAACAAACGACAAATTTAACTGGACTGATGATAAACCGATAATGTACAACGGTAGCCAGACTCAATATCAGGGCGAATAAATTTACACTGCATCGTTCACATACAATTAACAATTAAAGAGGTGGAAACTACGTCATGCATACACTTCGTGTTATAAAAAACGAGCCATCCCATGTTACTTCAACTATAATATGTCTAGTCTTGTCAATATTTAACGTCACTGCATAACCCTAGCCTGCTTTCTCGTCACCACGGTACACCACCTGGCGTGGCTGCGCCCCACTGCGTTCCTCACCTCCTTGAAGGCGCGCTGCGTCAGCAGGTGACGCTTGATGCGCGAGAGCGCCTCGTGCGGGTTGTCGTAGGCCTGCTCGATCAGGCCGAGCTCCTCGCGCTGCGACTGGTTCAGGCGCGACTTGACGCTGTAGGCCTCCTTCAGCCGCTCCAGGGCCAGGATCAGCAGCTTCGTGTCGTGTTTGTAGGAGAGCGGCGGGAACGGGATGGGCGCGAACCGGCGCGACTCGAGCCAGTGCACGGTGGTGGTGTAGATGGCCACGGCCTCCTCCGGCGAGATGTACGGACCGTCCTGGCGGCGGCCGAGAGGCGCAGACGGTCAATGGAGTGATACCGGACGGCAACAATGCCAGACAAACGAAGATGGACAAAGAAAACAGCACCTGCGATGAACTACACATGCGATGACGGCTCGACTCGTCCCTGAAGTGACAGTCCGCTGCTGCCGAAGAGCATTGAGCTCTGATGGCAGACTGGATCATACGATCACACCACGTCTGTTACGGCTCACCTTGAGGTAGTTGTGCTGCCTCTCCTGCTCAGCCTTGAGGTACAGTCGCGTCAGCCGGCCCAGGTTCTTCTTGCAGACGGTCTTGTCGACGGTGGCGCCGCGCCGGATCCGCTCTCGGTTGTAGTGGGCCGTGTTGGTCCACCAGTCGGCCTTCATCTTGACGTAGCGCAGGATCATGTTCTCCACGGGCGTCGGCAGGCCCGGGACCTGACAGCCGCGTCATAACGGACGTCACAGTACAGCCACGTTATAACGGGCGTCACAGCACAGACGCGTTATAACGGACTGTATAACGGACGTCACAGCACAGCCGCGTCACAACTGACGTCACAGCACATACCCGTCATAACGTACGTCACAGCACAGACGCGTCACAACTGACGTCACAGCACAGCCGCGTCGTAACGGGCGTCACAGCACAGCAACGTTATAACGGGCGTCACAGCACAGACGCGTCACAACCGACGTCACAGCACAGACAAGGGCATGTCCCAGTGTCAGCGTCAGCAGGAACAGGCATAATGCGAAACGCAACATCTCATAATACTTAGACGGATCATACCATTCATATCTTGTTCTGACCACTCTGCTTCACACATAACAATGACGGAATTAATTAGAGAAGGCTGCAAATGTAGTATGCAAGGAATGGTTGAAATGAAGCAAGTCAGAACAATGATCATCACCGGCCATCGCATCCTCTGTGTGTTGAGCGGTCCCTCTGCGCCCCATCACCGCCATCACCCCTCTGCGCCGGTTACCTTCCAGGGAATGTTCGCCTTCCAGCAGCGCCAGGCCTCGCTCAGGTGCTGCAGGATCGTGCGCGCCTTGTTCTGCTTGATGCCCTCGGGCATCATGTCCAGGATGTCGTGCATCACAGAGGCGCGCAGCTCCAGGTCGAAGTGCGACTCCACGCGCTGCTTCGTCACCGTCTTGGCCACTCCCTGGAGGCAGCAAAAGAGGTGGTTAAAAAAACTATTACTTATCTTCCATCGCAAAACTGCAGTTCTTATGGCTGGAAGTGGTGACGCTAACGAACCATCTCGAGAAGCTGACGAACATTCGTGAGACATCAGGGGCAAACAGCAAAACACGGCATAACGGGACCACCGTCCTTTGGAGTGCCGTCCCTCGAACTGTCTGCTATGGAGGTTGGCCTACCTTGGAGTGTCGCCCCTCGAACTGTCTGCTATGGAGGTTGGCCTACCTTGGAGTGCCGTCCCTCTAACTGTCTGCTATGGAGGTTGGCCTACCTTGGAGTGTCGTCCCTCGAACTGTCTGCTATGGAGGTTGGCCTACCTTGGAGTGTCGTCCCTCTAACTGTCTGCTATGGAGGTTGGCCTACCTTGGAGTGTCGCCCCTCGAACTGCCTGCTGAGCAGGTTGCCCAGCCAGCGCTCCAGCAGCGGTGTGATGCCTCGCAGGAAGAAGAGCCAGACGCGCCAGCCGGGCGCCCACACGCCGCACCCGGGACCCTTGCCCACCGGTCCCTGTGCAGCACATGGAGAACGAACACGAGTCCGTCAGTGTCCAGACATTGTAGATGGCAGGCATACTGTGCCACAGATAACAAATTATCACGGACACAAGCCTTTACCTATGCGGACAGAGGATGTTAATTTGTTTCTGCCGACACATTCACAAACAAAAGTTATTTACAAACACTAACTTAAACGCGTGCAGTCATTTACATAGTTACTTTTGCGGCCATTGTGGACAATACGTGCGGTTCAAATGTCACAAGACATACGAGTTCGTCGTCCGGACTGACCGTGTTGAACCGGTAGTAGATGAGGTGCTTCAGGTCCTTGCACATGCGGATCTGCTTCATCAGCTTGTACTTGTAGCGGTACATGCCGGTGAGTTGTCCGACGTGAGCGAAGATGTACTGCAGGCCGTCGGCCAGCTGGAAGGCGTCCACGTTGTTCAGCCTGTACTGCACGTGCGCGTCCACGATGAGCTTGGTCAGCCGCAGGATCTCACGGCACAGATGGAACGCTGTCGGTGGACAGGGAAGGTGCGGTCAGCCAGAGCCGGCTCACAAGACTCGCTGTCAGTCAAACTTATCAGGACCTCGATCAATTCTAGCTACAAGGGGAGCTGTGAAGCCGACTCACCGTTTCCGAACCTGCTCTTCTTCCGCTCCTTGGTGGTGAGCGTCTTGACCGGCTTCAGGTTGAAGTTGTAGTCCAGATGCAGGTAGTTGAGGTTCTTGCGGTGGATGAGCAGGTTGAGCATGTTGTAGCCCTGCCTGCACACCTGCAGTCCGGCCTCCACCCAGTCCAGCGACGTCAGCTGGAAGAACTTGGTCGCCTTGAAGCTGCGGAACAGGTAGCGCTTCTTCTGCGGCTTGGGCGGCTTGTGTTTGAGCGCGTTCAGCACGTAGTACTTGAGCAGCTTCTGGTAGCTGACGCGCACCTTGACGGGCTGTCCGGCCGGACAGTGCTCGCGGTACCAGGCCTTGACGATGGGCACGTCCAGCGCCCGCCGAGTGCGGCCCGAGCGGAGACAGAAGGGCCGCGGCGCCCACAGCAGCGCGATGCCGTTGGCCGTGTTGTCCGAGTAGAGCGGCGAGTCCTGGAGGAACGGCTGCACGTAGTCCGGCAGCTCGAACTCCTCCTCGTCAAGAGGCAGCTCCTCCTCGTGCTGCCAATCAGGACCACAGGTGGAGTGGTGACGGCACATACGGTCATTGGCAACATGACGTTATAAGCAATGAGTAGGCTTACTGGCAATACATATCGTGCAGTTTAAGGATGCCAGGCAGATGGATGAGCGGTCGTCGGATAAGATTAGCTCAAGCCCAAAACACAACTCAGCCTGGGGACATGTCTTGAAGGCAAGCAAATATAAACAGTAGCTGAGCTCCCCGGACTCCAGCTCCAGGTGATCAGTCTCTGGCGGCGACGGTAAGCGGGGAGGGGAG
>JARFNZ010000016.1:21632-31994 GCA_031763405.1 Balanus nubilus
GGGGACTGCTGCGTGGACCTGGTGCCACGGGGACTGCTGCGTGGACCTGGTGCCACGGGGACTGCTGCGTGGACCTGATGCCACGGGGACTGCTGTGTGGACCTGGTGCCACGGGGACTGCTGCGTGGACCTGATGCCACGGGGACTGCTGTGTGGACCTGGTGCCGCGGGGACTGCTGCGTGGACCTGATACCACGGGGACCTTACCCGACCTCCTGTGTGACTCGACCTATCATGTGACCTGACCTCTGCGTGAGTTTTGACCTAACCTGCCCTCGCCCACCCCAGGTACATCGAGGCGATGGTGTACGGTCTCCGCAGTATGCGAGCCCAGCGGGACGGCGACCGGGCCGGCCACATCAAAAACTACATCTACATGATCTACAAGGACGCCGACGCCACCCTCCTGCGGCTGTTCGAGTCGTTCATGGAGTCGGCGCCGCAGCTGGTGCTGCAGCTGTACATCCTGGCCAGCGAGCATAACCGCTTCACGGCCGCTGAACCTCTCAACAGTGAGTGGCGCCCGTCACTGGGGAGGGATCAGGGGGATGATGGGGAGGGCCGGCTGGCTGGGGAGAACATTGGAGGGGAGCGGATTTGCTAGGGTCTGGTGCACACGGTGTGAGTATACGCTCGCTTACATGTTAATTCAACTGCTCTATCTGGTTGGTGTGGATCTAACCTTGCTTGTTTTTCATATTCTAGCTTAATTCTTGTCTCTGCAGTGGTGCTTTTTACCCGCCGCTCTTCGCTAACCCTGTATTTTCCCTCTTCTCCGTCAACTCTCGCAGTGCTGCTTGCATGCTACTTCTCGGCTACATTGTCTAACCGTATGGTACTAACCCATAGTCAGTATGAAGTTGGCGTAACGTTCAGCCGATAGTGTAGCAAATGTCTTTCTAACCTCGCGATTCAACAGGGAATACTGAGCTCGGACGCGACTCGGGCGGCTCCGTGAAGACCCACCCGTGGCACGTGGAGGCGATCAGCTCATCGTTCCATGCCCGCGGTACCGCTGTAGTGACCTCGGGCTGTTACTGTCCGTGTCTAGAGACACGTCGCCTCCACAGGGACCTGATTTCCGCGGCATGCCTGCAGTGGCCACACATTCTCTCTGAGTTTGCCATCTGATTGAGTTTGGATTTTCGTTAACTTGGTTGATTGGGGCCCCACGACACCGGGATCGCATGACGCATGTCGGGATTGTGTCAGCCGCACTGGAGCTTCCGTTGCCCGTTGGAGCTGTGGCAGCCCTGAGGACCGACGGGCTGGATGACAGCAGCGCTTCGCAAGCCAGCTCGACAGCTGCGGTGGTGGTAACCCGATGGTGATCGCCCATTAGTGTTCATTGGGCGTTAGGTGTGCTTGTGATGGTGGCTGTTTTCGGCACGCTGCGTTATGGCTTATCAGTCATCACACTACACGCTGGTTTCTGAGCGAACGATGCATGTGCAATTACATAGAACAACCCACCGGAAAACTGCATCTAGGTCATACGTGACTTTATGGTGGCAGTGTACCTGGATTTTGTTCTTCCACGATCTAAAACACTGAATGGGAATGCTGCCTTATAGTAAGGAAGAAAAGTTATTGAAGAGCTTTCTATCAAGCACTGATAAAATGTGTTGTCTATAGATTAAAGGTCACGCGTGTCATTCATTTCAAGGGCTTTGCTTTGAGTTCTAGTCGAGCTTCGCTTTGTCTCATTCGTATCGCAGCTGTTTAAACTGATCTGTGCTTCAAGTGCCGACTGTTTGTCATCACACTTAACGTGGTATTGTCTTCTATTTCCTCGTCACCTTGTTGATAAGTCAAACAAATAGGCGATAGTCATATTGTCAGGCCGACCTTCGTGGACTTAGTGACACGTACAAAGACTACCGATGCGGTGGCCCGGTTTGACGTTGTTTTCATTTATTCACGCTCCCATCGATGCATCTCAGAAAGGGTGGCCCGCAGAGATATGTGATGCATTGTGAATACTCACCCACTGACGGTGTCCTAAAATTTAATATTGTCTTGTTTGTCAGAGTGGAAAATTGGAGCCATGAAGACTAAAAGAGGGAAAAATTGCATTGCAACATTGGAGTGTAGTTTCATTAATAACGTGCAATTTTAGCCTAGTTGTGACTTGGCATCAGAATAAGTATCACAATTCTTAATGAATAAAGAGTGAGAGTGGAAAATTATTCACATCTAGGTGTCATTCCACCACCCTTATCAGCAAATTTTGGGACACTTCGCAGTGCGCAGCGACCACCACGTGCGTCGCCCTTACGCAATCGCAATCTATCCTAATTGGTGGGCAGTGTCAAAACGGCTGTATTTAAACGGCTAAATTGCAGCAGGATTTGCACCCGTCGTTTTCATTACCAGCTTTCTGGCCATCACAGAAAACGGTGAGTCGTCTTACGCCTTATAGTGATGCTTTAACTTTCTGCGTCATTCAGTGCCTCTCTGTCTCGCCTGTAGTTCTCCATACCAGCATTGTCTTCAGCGCTTCATTCTCATGTCACCATTCGCGTGGTGTTTGTTTGCAGTCACCCTGCAGGTGGTGGCGGTGTGCACCAGCCTGTTCTCGCTGGCCTGGTCGCTGTGCAGCTACCAGCGCTCCCTGAGGTACAGCCTGCCGGCCAAGAACAACCTCTCCACGCCGGCCACTGTGGTGCTCTTCTTCTGGCACCTCTGCAGCATCGGTAGGGACTCCACGTGCCCCCGGGCGTCTCGAGTCGGATGGCTCTAGGACGTCTACTCATTTTGGCTGTTGTAACGCCTGTAAGCGAAAATCATCATCGCTCCGGTGGAAGAGGATGATGACAGGGCTGTGGTCGATTCAGTTTTTTTTCTCGATTGACTCGACTGGGACTTATTTCCGAAGGACTCTGACTCAAGAGTTGTTGCGGAAAGGTTTTGATTGGACTCAACGCAGACTCATTTATGTTTACCCCTGACTGAACTCTGACTCAAGGAGGTGTTAAAAGTTTGTTATGTCGACTCATTTCTGACTTAACACCAAAAGCCGTTGACCCAGGGGGGAGGGTATTATGGATATTTTGGTCATGAGTATTTTGAAGTCGATCCTTGTCGTGCAACGTCATAGTCGAAGTATTATATCTGCCAAATCTCGACAACTGCGATTTCAAGTCTATCATCTCGTTTGACTTAGGGAGCTAGTCGACTTAACTTTGACTCGAGCAGCGTCCAAGTAACTCAAATCTCTGACTCAAGCAACAATCCATGTGTATCAATCTAAAAAAAATTGTCCGACTCAACTCATTTGATTCAGAGGTGAGTTAAGTTTAACGACTGTTAGTTGAGCACAACCCTGGATGGCGAGATGTGGGATTAGATAAGATGGGGAAACTCACGCTGCTGATTACACTGCTTTGTTAAACTTTTAGCTACAGCTGTTGGGTTTCCTGATATCTCAGTTAATTTTTATGTTTAATTTCCAGATTTAGAGCAATGTTACATGTGTATCTGCATTATATCCCCTGGTGTATGTTCATTCGGTTCGTGTAGTCCACATCCCGTACTGTTGTTTCAGGCTCGCGCGTACTGGCCATCAGCCTGTGTGCGTCTCTGTTCCCTGTGTACGTGGCCGGAGGCCTGCTCACCCACTGGCTGCTGATGACCGTCTGGCTGGTCTACCAGAAGACGCAAGCCTGCTACACCAAGTGCGAGGAGATGCTGTTCGTGCTCGTCCTCGGAGCCGTCTACATCTTCACCTTCTTCAACGTCAAGGATCAGACCACGCGGCAGAAATACGCGCTCTACTATTTCATCTGTTTCGCCGAGAACACTGCGATGATCACGCTGTGGTACCTGAACGCCAACCGGACGTTGTGGTGGTACCACCCTGGCCTGGCTGCGCAGGTGATCCTGTTCACCATCGCCGTAGTCTGCATGTCGGTCTACTACCTCCGCCTGCACCCGAGCCGCGGCAAGGAGGAGCCTTCCGGGATATGCGTCACGGGCCAGGTGTGTCGCGACGCCACGCTGGCGCAGAAGTACGGCGCCCACCTGGAGGAGTGGGCCGGGAACCGGAGCCGGGGCGAGACGCCCACCTGTGAACTACAGCAGGCCAGGGCCGCGGCCGGGTCGCCGGGGTCACCGGCAGCATCACCCTCGCCGCCGGCGGTGGTGGTCGCTGGGGTGCCCATTCATCCCAACGGGAACACGCTCTGACCCGCCCGGCCGCGGGGGGACGCGGAGAGTGACGCTGGGGGGGACGCGTCGTGACGCAGTGCGATGTTGGGCGGGGCGATGTGGCGGCGGGTGTGGTGATAAGAGATCGAACCGGCAGCGGCAGCGGCGGAGAGTACTCGCCGTCCAGCCTGGCCTGGTAAACGGTATTCTACGTCATCTCGGCAAGTGAAGCTGGCATGCTATGGTGGCCGAGACGATGGCTGGAGGTATTGTCTGTCTGAATGGCAGTACGCGTACCGCCAGTCCAGGGAGACGGAAGGGCTTTAACTGTGGTGCACGATGCACATACCTCACCGTGAAGGACGGACGGCTGGGCCGCCGACCCCGGCACAATCGGCTCACCTCCGGTCGCCTTCCTACACTGGGGGTCGCGTGCACAGGGGAGGACGGGTGTTTTATACACGCCGCTGGCGTCATCTTACCTGACGTTGGCGCCAGCCACCTTGCTGGTGGGGAGGGAGGAGGTCTGTGGTGTTCTTGTGATTTCTTGTGGTACCTGGAGTTGCCAAAGTTATTCGAAATAGCGCCGGGGTGGGCTATATCTCGCTTCTGCATTCTTGTGTTGCATGAAATTGAACAAGAAAGCTGTTACACAATAGGGATTGTCTATTTTATTCTTTCTGCATGAAAGCGTTGCAGTTATGTGCCTTTTCCGAACCAAAAGCTAACCAAGTAAGCAATATACTACCCCGCTGCGCTCCTAGTAGCGTGTATTTTACAGCCCACAGAAATTTTGTGTTGGGTATTATTTATGCTTGGTATTATTTTCACCATTTCTGCCAGTTGTGTTTGTTTTTGCTGCCAGATCAACAAGGCTTGTTTCTGACGCGAATATGATATTTGCAAATATGTCATTATTTTTCATTAATCAGTCGATGAAATTATGCCGTCTATATCAAAGAGACTCATGACAAGCCGTCCAAAGGACGCAACGCTGTTCTTTCCTTCCAGATCCTTCGACTCGAAAGGCGGCTGTGCTCGCAACGTTACGGGCCACTCGCTGTGGTACCGCTTCACCCGCTGCGGCACGTACCGCTGCGGTACTGTGGTGCTCCCTGTGGTACCGGTTTGTGCCCGATGTGATTGGAGCACCTTTCGGTGCTATATCTGACCGTACCTGCTTCACTGCTGC
Organism: Balanus nubilus; assembly: GCA_031763405.1. Lineage (NCBI taxonomy): Eukaryota > Metazoa > Arthropoda > Thecostraca > Balanomorpha > Balanidae > Balanus > Balanus nubilus. Next base: position 26,974 of record JARFNZ010000016.1, read on the forward strand.
GCTGTGTCCTGCCGCCGCGTATGAGAACGTGCGTCATTGTGTGTCCGTCGCTGCGGTATGGTCTAACTCCATATCGACACCGCGCTATGGTGGGTTCTGGGACGCGTCAGGTAGCGTAGTGTCAAATAGTGTACTGTTGCGGTGTTGTGCTGATGAGTAGGAGCAGATTGACTTCTCCCGCTTTTAGTTGCCTCCGTTGTTGCGCTCCGCAGTGTTCATCCACAGGGAATAGCCTATGTCGGTTATAAGTAGCGCCAGGTATACGTGATAGCTTTATATGACCAATCGAATGTTGGTTTCGTCTTATGCTCGTTTATGTTTGTTTGTGGTGCGAGAGGACTGATGATGATTCGCTCACAGTATGAACGACGGCGGCCGCTTTTGCGGTAAGTTGTCGAAAATGTTCTTGCTCGCGACCAGGTTGGTTGGAGCGAATGGTTTGACTCTGATATATTTCCGCTGAGCGCTGGTCGGTGATTGGTTATCACAAGTGATGCGGGACAAGGATGGTCTCACGTGTTCGGTATCCGTGGGGTTCGCTGTCATGATCAAATCAGACCAAATGATGTCCACAAAACCGTGCTTGTAGTAATAAATCACTTGTACACATGTCTGCTTTCTTTGTCCGGTGCCATGAGAGCTCGAAGTGTATGTTGTTTTCTTGGCTGCTCTGCGGGAAACTAGTCACCACGTGACTGACTCAGAGGGTTGTGGTCGTCAGATTGGTTTCATAATAATTGGGTGGTGTGCATTTGGAATCGATAATTTGGTTTACTTATCAGTGTGTGAGTGCACACGTTTTGAACCAATTGTAGTTTTTGTTTTTATATTTTACTACGTAGTCCGCTGTATGCCCTACTTTATTCTGCCCGTGACTCTTTTGTGTTACAGGAGGGAAGTTTGTGTTTGCTTGCGCGTATTAACGGAGCGTCACACTCGTCTCCCCTCCCCTCCCCATCTGATTCACTGCACCAGCCCGGCCTCCTTCCGTGCAGCCGACAACAGCCCGCAGTCGGTCTGTTTCCGTCCGCCGGACCGGCACATCACGTCATGTCTGTCTCCGTACCAATACACCAACCAGTCATCCTCCGTCTCCGTACCCAATACACCAACCAGTCATCCTCCGTCTCCGTACCCAATACACCAACCAGTCATCCTCCGTCTCCGTCCCTGTCTCCGTCTCCGTCCCCATCCACCATCTCCGTCTCCGTCTCCATCCCCGTCCCCGTCTCCGTCTCCGTCTCCGTCTCCGTCCACGTCCACGTCCACGTCCACGTCCACGTCCACGTCCACGTCCACATCCACGTCCACATCCACGTCCACATCCACGTCCACATCCACGTCCACATCCACGTCCACGTCTCCGTCCCGTCTCCGTCCGTCACCCAGCCGAGAAACTAGGTGAGCACGGCGGGCTCGCGGCTGACCCGGCCGGATACCATGGGTGGTTGGACGGGGGGGGGGGGCCGGTTCCTGGTTCAGGAATCCCGTGAGAATGCGCTGACCCGCACCGCAGTGAAACGGAGCGTCTTCGCTCAAAGTAATGCAGGCGGATTTTATGACAAGTGAAACTTTTTCCAGGAATGCTCGGAATGCGTCGGGGCTTTGCCGTGCTTCAGGAAATATAGCGGGAATATGTGTTACTTGTCAACGTATGTTTCATGTTATCACGCATAATTTAATGTACTAGTGATTTGATTTGACATAATTTTTTGTTTTGCTTTTTAGCACATATGTTTTGTTATATTACCGGAGCATGATCTACATGATGGCCTAAGCATTAATATAGGTACCTAATGGGTCGGTTAGGAAACTTTTGTTCTATTCTATAGAAGTTTGACGCTCGACTCTTTAGTTGGTAGATATGAACTAAAATGAAAAAGTGTAGCTTTGTCCATCCAATTCATTTATTAATTATTTAAAGCGATTTTCCATTAGCTGCTTTACATTCACTTTATCCGTATTATTATGTGTCAAATATTGTGTGCGTTAATCAATTTCGGTCGCAGGACGGAGCATCCGGGCCCTAAGGCTCTCGGGGGCCCACTTGGACCCCAAGGCTTTTATGACCACTTTCGTCGCGATCAGACTACAGCTTTAGATACGGCTTTACAGCTACAGCTTTAGATACGGCTTTACAGCTACAGCTTTAGATACGGCTTTACAGCTAAAGCTTAGATAAAGCTTCAGATACGCGATCAGACCATAGCTTTAGATACAGCTTTAGATGCTTAGATACTTTAGATACAATAGATTTAGAGCGTTTAGATAGTAGATCAGACTACGGGGGCGCTAGAGCGTTCCCCGTCATTTTACCTTGATCTTGACCCTGGAGATGTGTAAGGTCAAAATGGACCTGACTTTGTTTTTAAATCAGGAGGCATGATTCTTCCTTAGAACTGATTTTTAAGGAAATCGATGACCGACGCTGAAAACATTTATGTGGCTGTGGCTAACTTCGCAGACATCAAGTTCGATAACGATTCGGCGCTTCGTCATTCAGCGAAACACTGATAAACTACACTAACGCCACCGGTTGTCAGGTTGCGGTTGTTGTCTTTTGGCACCGGTTGGCCGGCTGTGGTCGAGGCCGCCGGCAGCATCAGTTGGCACCGTTGGCTAGATAGGGAAGTGATTTCGTCAATGATCATTGTAACTTCGACATAGATGCATCGGTATCTTCCAAACTGTTTGGCTGATGAGAGATTGGTTCCGTCACATGGATTCCAATGTGGAAAGCACAATGGCGAACCTCGAACCTTGTGAATGCCGCATTGTTTTGCGAATGTACTATTTTACCCGCACTATGTGGAAATTCGCCGATCTGTCGATTGCTCTGCACCAACTGCGAGGAGTTCCGAGTTTTACTCCTGGGTTGTAACATGTTTGACGATTTTCCATCATCAATCGAAAAAGGTGTATTACCTTCCACAATGCACCGGAAAATATTGCAGGTTTTTACTACCGTATCTGTCTTTATTTTTGCATCTATTGTCGAATAGGTATCGCAACCACCACCCCGGTGTCCACGTGCGCTGTCGACACGCGCATTTTTCAGCACGTGCGCGACCCTGACAATCGTTGGACGATTACCCTTTTGTCCAAACTTGTGAAGTAGGTACACGCATCGGACCCGTTATTGCAGCAGTCGCCTCCGACTGGGGTGTTACGCCACTCCTGCTGAGTTGGACCGGCGCGGCGCCCGGTGGCAGACATACCCACCTACCGGCTCAGTGCGTAGCCAGGTCTGGCCAAGGCTGTGTACCGCGCAGTGAGCGGCGTACGGCGGCCAGCACCACGCGTCTTCAGCGGCACGGCGCCACACCTCACGTCACCGAGGCGGGTCGGCCTGGCGGCGGACGGGACAGGTCGGCGGCGGACCAGTTTGAGCAGCGGCGGCGGCGGCGGCAGTTCCCAGACGCTCCCCACACGCCGCCCTGGCCCAGTGACCTGCCGAGGCCCGCCGGAGCCGGCAGCCCGTCGATCCGGTCTGGCCGGGGCCGGTCAGCGCCCCCGCCTCTGCAGCCGCCTCGGACGATCCATCCCTGCCCCCCTCGGCCCGGAAACGGCACCAGAATGCAGCAGGCTGACCTCCTGAGAGCAGGCGTCAGTCTCGCGCTGGCAGTGCATCTCGGTGCCTCGACGCTCCGGTGGCTGGAGATACTCGAAGGTGAGTGCGGCCATAGCCCTGGAAGGCGAAGTGGAGGGACGGTCTGCCCCGTGTCGGTTCGTGCGGTCGTTATTCATGCTCTCGGAGTTGTGGCATGACTTGTATTGCAAGTCCTCCTGCCGGTCTTTGAGTGGGACCCTGTTGTGGTGGGCTCATGTGGCATATTTTCGCATTGCCTTGTCTTGACGATAGACGTCCTGTTTTTCTCGGCTCGTATTTCGACCTGGGGTCATATTTTGATTGTGATTTGATTCCCAACCACAAGACATCTGTGTGCAATATTACTGCAGCGACGGTTAACATAACGTAACGTAACCTTTTGTCGTTCGGTCTTCTATGCAAATCCATATGTATGGGTTAAACATTGCACTTCACGACCAAGGCTTACCATGCTGCATAATGTATAGACATAGACAATGAGATGTAGTCGCTCCCACCACATGCCGTATAAGTCAGGATTACTCAAGGACATGGCCAACTCCGCGTGAAGATCATCTGATGCGAGCGTCAACCGTCTTCTTATGTAATCCTCCGCTGGGCCGGCGCATGTGTCGTGAATGCCACGCCTCCTCTCGGTAACGCCATGTGGTGAGCCAGTGATTCATTTGATTATACGTGTCGGTACATTTTGTGCTGCCAGTTCCTTCGGCTTGCAGGATAGGCATATTTATTGGTCTTGGTTTCTATTGCAGGCAGTGGCGCAACCAGGATTTCATTTCGGGGGTCAAAGCCCTGAGTACGGGTTCCCATAGTCGACGGGCCCCCTTTACCCCAAACCATATTTTGTTAAGCATGCTGCTACTAAATATGGTATATTATAATAATGATCATGCAATGATGACAGAGAAATACCTTTTTTTAGGACGATCGGCCAACCTTTTGATGTGTAGGGTTTTAAAACAAACCGCACACCGGCCATTCGGCCGCAAGATCGCGCACTATTTTTTTCGCCGCCACATCGCAGCGATGTCGCCCCGCCTAAAAGTTATCATATCGCTGATCGCTGGTGTAACGCAACTCAGCCAACCAAATGGAATGTGCTCGCAGGTACAAATTGTTATTTCATCTGTCGCACTGGTCGGAAAAAATCACGGCGACATTGCGTTCGAATGCACAGTGTGCGGCAAGAGCATCCCGGGCTGGTCCTTATGCCGGTCGCACGCTGGCCTTTCGGCCGCGATATCGTCAAGATTTGGCCGCGATATAGCTTTGTGACTGCCGAAATATACAAATCGTATCTCAAAACGCAATTCAATTCGCCGGCAGCGCTCCGTTACTCTAGAGTGACATGATATTTTTGGTGAGGCGACATCGCTCCGACGTCGCGGCGGAAAATCGTGACGATATTGCT
>JARFNZ010000017.1:26698-39799 GCA_031763405.1 Balanus nubilus
GGGGGGGCAGTGGACAAGCGCCAGCTTGTGGTATTGATGATGTATATATATATATGAGCTGTTACAGATAAACTGGTTACGTGTTTCTGATGTTCCAGAGAAGTGTCAAACTATGGTATAACTATAGTATATACCATGTATAACTATGGTATGTTGAGTATCCTGGCGAATTTCTTCGGTGATTCGCCAAGAGCCATCAAGGAGCAGAAAAGTGTTTTGTGACTTACATTGTTCTTGGCGTCTGACCCGGGCCTGACCCTCCACAGACATCAAAAAGAAGCTGGACAGCCTGAACAAGCTGTGGGACCACCTGCAGTCGGCGACCAACGACCGGGGCAAGTCGCTGGAGGACGCGCTGGCCATCTCGGAGAAGTTCTGGTCGGAGCTGCAGGGCGTGATGAAGGCGCTCAAGGACCTGCAGGAGGCGCTGGCGAACCAGGAGCCGCCAGGCATCGAGCCCTCGGCCATCAAGGAGCAGCAGAAGGAACTGAACGAGATCCGCCAGGAGCTGGACCAGGCCAAGCCGGAGGTGGATCAGGTGCGCCGCACCGGCCACGACCTCATGAAGGTCTGCGGTGAGCCGGAGAAGCCCGAGGTCAAGAAGAACCTGGCCGACCTGGACTCCACCTGGGATAACATCACCGCCCTGTACGCCCGCCGCGAGGAGAACCTCATCGACGCCATGGAGAAGGCGATGGAGTTCCACGAGACGATGCAGAGCCTGATGGAGTTCCTGGAGGACGCCGAGGACCGGCTCAATTACCTGGGGCCCATCGGCTCCGACATCGACGCCATCAAAAAGCAGATCAAGCAGCTGATGGACTTCAAGAACGACGTCGACCCGCAGATGGTCAAGGTCGAGTCGCTCAACAGGTGAGGATTCTGTTATTGCTGTTCTGACTACAGTTGTCCGTTCTTTTCGATGGCTGTTCGTCGGAAACGGTAGATGTTCTTACCCTTGAGCTGTTGTTGGTGAGTATCTATGCTTCACTCGGCTGCCTTTCTTGCTGTTATTATTATTCGTCTAGATTTTTGTCTCTATTACAATGTACCCTTCTGAAGTTAATACGTCGCTTCGTTCTATACAAGGTGTCGCTTCGTATTTCCCTACATGGATTGATCCTCAATCGGTGTTTGGATTCTGACGTCTGGGCTTTGTCTTTCATATCGGTTTGTGGGAGCAGGAGTATACGAAGGCAAGTTGTCCTGTGTGTGTTTGTGTAAGCTTGGCAGTCTCTCTGCCACAGTGTGCTCTGTCGTCTGTAGCATGCCAACGCCGCTGGCTCTCCCGTCACTGCTATCTTGTGGGGTCGCAGAGATCACACATGGGCCGTCTGAAGCCGCTGCTGCACATTAATAGTGGGCGACTGAGGCCGTTTTGACACATTTTTTCCATTCGATTTTTGTTTTCTGGGGAACTATTTTAAGCGTTATTCTTTTGCCCACTTTTTTGTGCGTTTTTTCGCCTTACTGATTTTGTACATTTTCCTTTCGCATATTCATCTTTTCCCCGTACATTTCTAGTTTGTGTGTTATTACTTTGTCTGTGTTTGTCTGTGTGGGTGTTTTCGGTAAGTTAGTTTTTGCATCGATTTTTTTCTCCTTTTGAACCCGTTTCCATTCATGTTTGAGCGGCCTAGCGGACTGATAGCCTCATCACCGAAGCTTAGCAAGCTTTTTGTCTTCTCACGTGCTGCCATTTTGCGTTTTACGCCTCAATAATTATGTTGAGAGTTACCGCACCTCGCTGGGACACCCGTCCACCGTCTGCCGTCAATGACACAGCGGTGGCCGCCGCTCGGTGCTGTGCACGGATCAGCTGCACCGTCTGTGCTCTGTCCGCTGACTCCCCGGCCCGCTGCCCGCTGTCCGCTGACTCCCCGGCCCGCTGTCCGCAGACAAGCCCAGGAGCTGATGGAGCGCACCTCGCCGGACCAGGCTGCCGCGCTGCAGCAGCCGCTGGCCGACATCAACACCCGCTGGGACGAGCTGCTCAAGGGCATCGTCGAGCGGCAGCGCGAGCTCGATCACGCCCTGCTGCGGCTCGGCCAGTTCCAGCACGCGCTGGACGAGCTGCTCGTCTGGATCGGCCGTACCGACAAGACTCTGGATGGCCTACGGCCCGTGTTCGGCGACCCACAGGTGATCGAGGTCGAGCTGGCCAAGCTGAAGGTGTCGGTGAACGACATCCAGGCGCACCAGACGTCCGTCGACACGTTGAACGACGCCGGCCGGCAGCTGATCGAGACCGACAGCGAGTCGGCCGACGCCAGCACCACCAACCGTAAGCTGCGTCAGCTCAACGAGCGGTGGTCCGAGCTGCAGGAGAAGGCCGGCGGCAAGCAGCGCGACCTCGAGGCCGCCCTCAAGGACGCCCAGGACTTCATGACCGAGATCCAGGACCTGCTGTTCTGGTTGAACGATCTGGATGGCGCGCTGACCACCAGCAAGCCGGTGGGTGGTCTACCGGAGACTGCCAAGGAGCAGCTGGAGCGCTTCATGGAGCTTTTCACCGAGCTGGAGGAGAACCGATCCAAGGTCGACTCTGTGCTCACCCGCGGCGACGTCTACCTTAAGAAGTCCAAGGAGGGTGCCAGCACCAACCTGAAGCACAACCTCAAGACGCTGAAGCAGCGCTGGGAGCACGTCATGAACCGCGCCAACGACAAGAAGATCAAGCTGGAGATTGCGCTGAAGGAGGCGACCGAGTTCCAGGAGGCGCTGCAGGAGTTCGTCGACTGGTTGACCAGCGCCGAGAGCGTGCTGACCCACCTGAAGCCGGCCTCGCGCGTCATGGACAACATCGTCACCCAGATCGACGAGCACAAGGACTTCCAGAAGGAGGTCAGCTCGCATCGCGAGACCATGCTCAACCTGGAGAAGAAGGGCACCCAGCTCAAGTACTTCTCGCAGAAGCAGGACGTGATCCTGATCAAGAACATGCTGTCGTCGGTGCAGCACCGCTGGGAGCGCGTCGTCTCCAAGTCTGCGGAGCGGACGCGCGCGCTCGACCTCGGCTACAAAGAGGCGAAGGAGTTCCACGAGTCGTGGTCGGAGCTGTGCGGCTGGCTGGAGGAGGCGCTCTTCTCGTTGGAGGAGGCTGAGGCCTCCCTCAGCAATACGCCCGACAAGATCCGCGCTCTGCTCGACAACCACAAGGAGTTCCAGCGTGCGCTCGGCGGCAAGCAGTCGGCCTACGACCAGGTGATGAAGCTGGGACGTCTGCTGATCAAGGAGAAGGCGCCCAAGGAGGAGGAGCCTATCCTGCGCGGCATGATGGACGAACTCAAGGACAAGTGGAACACCTGCTGCAACAAGTCGGTGGAGCGCCAGCGCAAGCTGGAGGAGGCGCTGCTCTTCAGCGGCCAGTTCAAGGAGGCGATCGGGGCGCTGCTGGACTGGCTGAAGAAGGTGGACGCGCAGCTGAGCGAACAGGCGCCGGTGCACGGCGACCTGGACACGGTGACCAACCTGGTGGAGCAGCACCGGACGCTGGAGGAGGAGCTGGCCGGCCGCGCCCAGCAGGTCGAGTCGATCCAGAAGACGGGCGAGGAGCTGATGGAGTCGGCCGACAAGAAGGACGCGGCGCTCATCAAGACGCAGGTGACTGAGCTGACCACCACCTGGACGTCGGTGATCCGCGCCTCGGATAGCCGCAGCCAGCGGCTGCAGCAGGCGCTGGCCGATGCCGAGACGCTCCACCGCGACGTGCACGGCCTGCTCGAGTACCTCAGCGACACGGAGCAGAAGCTGCGCTTCGTCGGCGCGCTGCCGGCCACCGAGGAGGAGGCGCAGCAGCAGGCCGACGAGCACGCCCGCCTCATGGCTGAGCTGCGCGAGCGCGAGCCCGACAAGGACGCCACGCTGCGACTCGCCGGCCAGATCCTGCAGAAGGCGCACCCGGACGCGGTGGCCGTTATCAAACACTGGCAGACCATCATCGAGTCTAGGTGGGATGAGGTGAGCAGCTGGGCATTGCAGCGGCAGCAGCGGCTCGCCGAACACCTGGCCAGTCTGAAGGACCTGCAGGAGCTGCTGGACGAGCTGCTGCGCTGGGTCCGCCAGCGTGAGACCAAGATGGTCGAGCTGGAGCCGGTGCCGCTGCCCGAGGATCGGACCGAGATCGAGGTGCTCATCCAGGAGCACCAGGAGTTCATGGAGGACCTGCAGACGCGCCAGCCCGACGTCGACGCCATCTGCAAGCCCAAACACAAGGGCCTGCGCAAGGGATCACGCGCCAAGAGGTGAGTGTGGTGAAGGCAGGTGTTTGACCGGTCTCCGACGCAGCATGTTTGTGTTTTGTTTGTGTTTTCACCCATGCACGCAGTGACTCGATGACTAGGTGTTAATCCAGGCTGGTGTCGGCATGGAAGCCCTCGGCAGAGTGCCGGAATGTGTTGCACGTTGGCTGTGTGTTAATTTATGTTGTGTGCGTGTGGCGGCGTGTGGTTCAGTTTGCCCCCTTCTGCCCTTTTCAGTCCGTCACCGATTCGACCCCTGCAGAATATCGCGCGACGTCTCAGGTGCCTGATCAGTGTAGTGTGATCGTAACCCAGCAGACGCAGTGTAGCTCGCTCGACCCTAACCCGCCTCCGACTGACCGCACCGAGGCTGACCCGTGGCTTGGACCACGGCCGGCCAGGCCCCCGTAGTTTAACGTGGTGTAGCTGGTTGTCGCACGCCTCTCGACTTTTGTCTCTTGTCTCTCGTCTCTTGTCTCTCGACTCTTGTCTCTCGACTCTCGTCTGTCTCTCAGGCGAGTTCTACGCCTACAGTATTGTCTCTGCGATCCTGTCTCACCGATCCATCATCCTTCCCCTCTTGGAGTCATTCACACTGGTTGAAGATGACCCACCATGCCTTCTGGTATGATCCTGTGAGTTTCTTTCCCATATCTTTGTCCAGTTTTCCTTGGCTTTGTTCATGAATCTATCATGGCATCTGTTTCATTATGTTTCGTCCCCCGCTCAGTGATTTCTCTCCAAAATAGCCTAGCTCTATCGTAGTTAGATTTAATAAAATGTACTAGTTGTTTCTTTTCTCCGTTTTCTACATCTATTACTGCAAATCGCTTCCTTGTTCTAGCATAAACCATTAGATCTCTGCAAAACCGCTTCTCGTTTAGCAGTTCTAACCCTTTTAAATAAAAGCCGTATGAAACTCTTGTTTTATCACGTTCATTATTATGAACAAAAAGTGAGAACTTACAAATAACTGCTCTAGCTTTGGCTTGTTATTTGTCTATTTATTACAGCTTTTTGAGTGACGATCATTTTTTCAACGATGTTTATTTTCCTTATACCTATCTGAATTATTGTCTTCGCACGTTGTCTTTTGTTTGCATCGCTCACTCAATTGTTCGTCATGGGCCTGTTGCACTGTATCAATGTTACATTAGAGCTTCTCGCCTGCTCCGTAGAAGGAACGGTTGCTGTGTAATGTCGTGGTCCGTTAGACACCAGTGGTTGCCGCCCCCTGCCCGCGTACTGAACGTCGCCTGTTCCCCGTGTTACAGCCAGTTCAGTCCGGACCGCGAGGGCTCCCCCGGCAAGAAGAGGTGAGTGGCCGAGAGACGCGCCGCGCTCCGCCCGGTCCGAGCTCGGCCGAGCGGCGGCCGTGACGTTGGTGACGGTGACGGTGATGGTGACGGTGACGGTAGTAGGGTGGTGCTTCTCGCTGGGTGTCGGTCTCTTCTCTCGCTCCACTTCTTGCCACCTGTCCGTCGGTCTGTCGCTTCTCGCCGGTACATTCGGTGGTACACGGCAGCTGTTTTGCCCGTCTGGTGGCGGCCCGGCGCCGCGACCTGACCCGACCCGATCTGACCGGGCCTGGGGCGCCGCCGAGCCGTCCGGTAAGTCGCATCTCGCATCCGCTCCGTCTCGCATCTGGACGTGCTAACATCGCCCGAGCCTCTGATAGGACCCGGGGCCGTCCGGGCTGGCGGGACGTGGTAGAGGGCTTACCTCTCACGCCGGTGTACCATAGAGCAGCGCGGTGTCACCCGGCCGGTACAGCCGCGGACACTAACAGGCTCAGGACGAGACCTGGCTAACACCCCGGCCAGAGCTGGGTGCTGCCTAACACCCCGGCCAGAGCTGGGTGCTGCTAACAGCCCAGCCAGAGCTGGGTGCTGCCTAACATTCCGGCCAGAGTTGGGTGCTGCTAACACCACAGCCAGAGTTGGGTGCTGCTAACCCCCCTGCCAGAGCTGGGTGCTGCTAAGACCCCGGCCAGAGCTAGGTGTTATCCAATGTCCATACGTCGCTACTAATATTGGGTTTAGCCAGCGGGTTAAACACACCTTCCGGTAATGGGTGTGAGGTCTTTCTCAGTAGCTCTCTCTCTCTCTCTCTCTCACTCTCTCTCGAAGCTGTTTATACCGGCTATTACGGCGGTCTTTGGCGCTCCTGGCGGTGAGAGATAACGGGGAGCCAGCGGCGCCCACAACTATCGAACTAAACAGTAAACACGCCAACTCTGAACAAAGCTACCTAACATCTATCTAACGATTCAACTGGTTATTAATACATAATGTCTCTTGATATATTTGTATTGCATTTTGTTGTTTGTGCAACATTTAGTTATTAATTTGTGATTACGATTCATTTTTACGGAAAAATCATTTAGTTTACAAAGCTATTTTTAGCCTGATGGTGCGCTTTCCTTCGTTTTTACATTGAGTTGAGTTAAGTACGTTTTGCACCCAGCCAATGTATCTGAGATTAGTTTGCTGAGTCGCTAATTTCGCCTGTTGCCGGTTCGGCCGTGTGGCTGCCATCCCAGCACGTTGTAGTTTCCAGTCGCTGCTTCCTCCCCTGATCACTACACACTACAGTAGTGGCTGAGTCGGCCGGCCCTGACACTGCACTGCGCCCCTTCTCTCCGTCTGTGTCAGCAGCCAGGGCAGTCCGGAGCGCGATATCTCACCCGCACGGGACTACGATAAGCCTTGGCTCACCAACGCCAGGTACTAGTTAGTTAGCCCCGCTCGCTCGGCCCGCCGACAGCAGCGACCCTGGCGGCCGCGCGGCGAACTGAGACGGCTCCGGCGGCGGCGACCGATTCTGTGACAGCGGCGAACTGAAATCAGGGCTCAAGCCACAGTTCTCAGTCTTTGCTGGGGACTTATTTTGGCCTCTGCTTATCGGCATTGTGAAAACGAGCTCATGAAACAACGTGTATTGTGATCGTAAAAAACACATGCCTTGAACCAGAGTCGCTCGCCGCCAAAGGACCATTATTAGACTGAAGTAGTCCTAAGAAACGGGTATAATAGCAAACTCGCGCCTAGAGTTGCCTGCTCTTCCTTGCTTGGTGTGCTCTGAAGCAGCCATTTTCGTTTTGTTTTGTTGTCGCCACCAGTTGGGCCCGTAGTCGTCATTTGCTAGTCAAATGGGGTTACTACTTGACGAATTCGCACCATTAAGGAGACAAGGTGTCGTTCAGATGGTTGGTGCTGCATCGCTGCCTTAGCATGTCCCCCGCCTGGTTGTCTGGGCGGCTGGAGAGCGTGGGTCGGGGAGGGCGGGGAGGGGGTTGTCTATCTGTCTGCCTGCCTGTCTGCCTCCCCGGGCCCCTCTGCACGTCACCCCCCGCTGACGCATGCGCCCTGTGCCCGTTCCTGCGGCGCCGCCGTGCGCAGGGCCAGTCCGGAGCGATCTTCTGATAACCCGTGGCCGCGCATCGGACCCGTGTTCCACCACGAGGGATCGCCGGCACCCGGCGGACGCAAGTCCAGGTAGGTGGCGTGGGTCGGGACCCGGAATGACCTGGTCTGGACAGACATGATGTCAGGTGGCCTGGTCTGGCCCGGGAGATGGTCTTGTGCTGCCGGAGTGCGGTAGGTTGCCAGTGGAGCGCGGACCAGGTCTGTCTTGGAGAGTATTGGTGGAAATGTGAGGATCGGAGGAGCTGTATTGGTACTACCGAGTGAGATGGGATCAGAGCGTGCGAGAAACGGGAGATCACTTAGGCTTTACAGGAACTTGACACACGAGGGTCGATTCCATTCCTTCTGTGTGCGATTGCTGAACGCAGTCTCATGTGGTTTGTACCGTTGCGTCACTTGTGTTGTGTTGTTTCCGTACGCTGGCCTTTTACTGGATGGGAGGACGGTTTACACAATCATCACGCGATTGGTTCGTTTTCCATACAAAGTTGTTGTTCATTTTCGGCTACGACCGCCATGGGCAACCACACCTGCCTTCATCCACTGCGTGTTTAACCCTACTGTTAGATTTAATCGTTGTTGATCTGAACAGCTGCCGCATCATCGCCAGAATTTCAAATCACGTGTGCCTCTCACATCGCTCTTTTGGATGTTTCGGAACACGCTACCCAGTTGTGTTTCCTTGTGGTGAGCCAGTGTTTGACTGTGCGTCTCCCTCGACAGCCGCGGTCTGAGCGAGCCGGTGCTGAAGACGCCGCAACAGCGGGAGCTCTGGGACGCCTGGCGTAACACCTGGCTGATGGCCTGGGAGCGGCAGCGGCGCCTCCAGGACAAGTACAACTACAGTCAGGAGATGGAGAAACTGCAGGACTTCGACTTCGAGGATTGGCGCAAGAGGGTACGTACTTGGCGCGGTGTCTGGCCACCGACAGGATGTAGATGTGCTATTGTCAAGGTGGTGACTAATGAGATGGTGGTATATGGAATGTGTGACCGGCTTCCAATCCTACTTGTTGTGTTTCTGTCATGTCGGTGCTCGTTATTGGTAGTGACGTATTATGTATTTCAGAAATTATCGAAATTGCCGTGACTATTGTCTGGAAGTCAACGTTTTCGAAACAGTGATTGCCAGTTGTGTTTTTGTACCATGTTGCGGTCGTTTGGTGAATAGTGGTGTGTTCTTTCACTCTGTTGATCTGACGTCTGCAATGTCATCCCGCTACAGTTCATGAAGTACGCCAACGTGAGGAAGATCCGCATCGCGGACCTGTTCCGCCGTATGGACACGGACAACGATACGTTCCTCGACAAGGACGAGTTCATTGACGGCATCACCAGGACAAGTACGTAGCTGAGTCCAGGCTAACCGGCTCTGCATACGCTATGTGCCAAGTTGCGCTCTGGTGTCGCTTGTTCAATCCAGAGGAATCCTTGTATTTGCGTTGGCATCCTGCTGTTAAACCCAGAAGAGTCCGACAACCAACAACGTTTCCCTTGGTCATAATTTAGTAGGATTGTTCCACCGGCAGCCATCCTCCCTTCTGTTTGACGAGCCCCATCAGCTCGTGTCTGTTGCTGCCCTTCCTGATCTGGGCGGGGGGGGGGGGGGGGGGGGGGGGGGGGGGGGGGGGGGGGACCGCCCCCCCCCCCCCCCCCCTCTTCGTGCAGACTTCCCGACCACGCCTATGGAGCTGCAGATCGCGGCCAACTGCATCGACAAGAACCAGGACGGCCTGATCGACTACAACGAGTTCATGGCGGCTCTGCGGCCCGACTGGGATAAAAACCGGCCGCTCACCGACAGCGAGAAGATCGACGACGAGGTGAAGAAGATCTGCGCCACCTGTGCCTGTCGCACCAAGTTCAAGGTCTTCCAGGTCGGAGAGGGCAAGTACCGGGTAAGTGGCGACGTCTGCTGTGGGGAGAGGGACGGCTGGCGCTGTGCTGCTGTTCAGCGCGTCGGTCATCTGATGTGGCAGCTAGTTAGAGAGAATGGGGTGGATGATGATGCGGTGTTTGGCTAACGGAACATATCACGGTTTAACGCCACTCAACGCCACTTTTGCTGAATGGGGAATGAATTGCCCCAACTCCTAATGATTTTCGTTAAAGCTTCCGTTACGCGGAAATTTTACATTGGATGACGTCTCGTCTTCATGCGAATTCTCTTCAACAATGTCCCCTTCGAGGTGAGTTGTTTGGTGGGATGTGTCGTCTTCATCCTCGGGCTGTTTGTCTCTGTTGACGGCCTCTGTCTGACTCTCTGCCGCCGTGCCCCTCAGTTCGGTGACAGCCAGAAGCTGCGCCTGGTCCGAATCCTCCGTTCCACGGTCATGGTGCGTGTCGGAGGCGGCTGGGAGGCGCTGGACGAGTTCCTCGTCAAGAACGACCCGTGCAGAGGTGAGTCCAGCGCGCCGGGCCGCCGGAGAGCGCCGCTCGTCCAGCCGCGGGGAGACGAGAGTCGTGTGGAGATGACGGAGAGAGGAGCTCTCACTCGGGCGTTAACGATCAATGTACTAATACCACACCGGATGTTGATGTACAGTTACACTGTGTTACTAATGTGCCGCTCATTAACTGTGTAGGTAGACTGCTGTGTGCTAACTAAACTGGTAATCTAACTCACCGCGCGATGAACTGCGTGTGTGCACGGTATTAACACGGCCAACTTACCGCATACAGTCAGCCTCATCGCCATCCGCGAAGCAGGTCAGAAACTCGAACATGCATAACCTGCCTTGCCGGCCGCCGTTAGTGCGTTCGCGCTCGCTTTGTTCATGCCCCGATCGCCTGTCGCCGCCGACTGCCCGCCCGCGCTCAACTAACAGACCCCGTGCTGTCCCGCCCTCCCCCGCCCGCCCGCCCGCCTGCCCGCCCGCTCCTGCTCCGTCGCTCTGCCCGCCCCTCCGCTGCTCTGCCTGCGCGCTACTGCTGCCCGGCGCTGCGCCGCTAAAGTTCACGTTCTGTTTTCCAAAGAGGTGTGTGTGTCGCGCCAGCTACTAGTCAAGGAGCACCACGAGAGAGGATGCCCGATGAACGAGCAGCGTAAGCTACTAACCCGCCGCGGGCGCTCGCGCCCCGCCTGCTCTGCCGCTTTTTCTGCCCTGTTCGGTGCGCCTGCGGTGCGAGGTCTCACCGGGAGCACAGAGACGCAAACAGGAGCCGGCGTGGCGCTGAGAGGCGGCCGGCAGCACGCGCGGCCGCTGACACGCCCCACGGCTCAGTAGCTGTCGACTGCATGCGGTCAGACTCTCACGCACCGGCACACTGCTGCTCTGGTACAGACTGGTGTGGTACAGACTGGTGTGGTACAGACTGGTGTGGTACAGACTGGTGTGGTACAGACTGGTGTGGTGCAGTCTGGTGTGGTACAGACTGCTCACTGCTGTGGCACAGACTGGTCGCAGTGCAGACTAGACTCTGCGGGACAGGACAGTTGGTGTGATGGGTACTGACGCGGATCACGGACCTGGCTGACCCCGCTCTCTCGCATGTCGCCGCTTGCCGTGGGGCGCAGCTCTCTCTCCCTCTGGTACTTTGGAGAGGTTCTCAGAGGGTTTGCCGTGGTCTGTTTCAGCTCCCAGGTCGCTCCTGCGCTGCTGTCGCCGCTGCGGGGGGGGGGGGGGCTGGGGGCTCTTCTGTGTCCTTGTCCCCACTGCCAGGGGGAGGGGAGGGGGGTGGGGGCTCTTCGGTGTTACTGTCGCCACGTGTTCGGTGAGGCGAGGGGACAACACTGTCACACCGTCGGCACACCACGGGCAGTGTCCTCATCAGATGGCGCCGGGTACTTGTGGGATACTTGTTGGTTACCAGCAGCTTGTTCACTGTGGATGGGTTGAAATCATCTATCGAAATAAGCGAACTTTATTAAATTGTCAGGAACGATTGCATTTAATCCCACCGAAACACTTTCCTTTTGCACCAGTTTAATATTGATGTTGTTTAGCACTCAGTTGCCGTTTGATTTTGTTGGTTTGTGCACGGTTTTATTACTGGTACATCACGCACGCCTTGTTTTGATTGTGTTACTGTTGTGGTAACGTTTTTTTTTGTGGCACGATTATACTGAGTTTTCGGCCGCCGCGTGGGGGCGCCGTTTCTGTTTGGTTGCGCGGCTGCAGCCGGCAGTGGCGGCCCGTCCTGCGCCCTCCGCCCCACCCTCACCCCACCCCCTCCCCCTCCCCCGCTCCCTCTCTGCCCCACAGCCAAGGGGCGCACCAATGTCGAACTGCGTGAACAGTTCGTCCTGGCGCCGGGCGTCTCGCAGAGCATGACGCCCTTCAAGAGCAAGAAGTCGTCGGTGGACAGCCGGTCCGGCTCCGTGCCCACCACTGGCGTTGTCACCAAGGTCAGTTGACGGCTCGGCACGCCGCTGAGACTGCCGTCACCGCGACCAAATGTGTGTGTGATTGTACGATACGTAATGCAACAGAGCGTGTCTTGTACGTTTTTGTGTTGGATGATCTGAGAACATGTGAGACACTGTTCATGGTTAGTTCAGTTGGTCTGTTGAGGTTATATCTAGCGTGCAGCAAGGTTTATTCGTTTTGCTTATTCGTCGGTGGTGTCGGGCTGATATTGTGCCGTGAGCAAGTCCGCTTTATCTTCCGTCGTTCATCTCTGCCGTGGTCTCAGTGTTGCCCAAGTAGTGACCTCTCTCGTGCTCCCCGCCCCGCCCCGTCCTGCCCCTCGCAGGTCCGTGAGAAGACGGGCCGCAGCACCCCGCTGGGCCGCTCGTCCATCTCGGGCGCGGCCGGCGAGCGGGGCAGCTCGGTGGAGAGCGGCCACCGGCAGCTGCGGAAGGGCAGCACGCCGGTGCGCAGCGCCAGCTCCCAGGGAGGCAGCAAGCCGCCGAGCCGGGCCGGATCAGAGATGAGCATCGACTCAGCCGACGGCCGCAGCCACCGGACCCCGACCGGCCGGCTCTCCACCGGACGGAAGGTACGGCCGCGGCGGGGTCAGGTGTCGGGGAGGGGTCAGGGTGTCGGGGAGGGAGCGTCGTGATGTCGGGGAGGGGTCAGGGTGTCAGGGAGGGGTCAGGGTGTCAGGTAGGGGTCAGGGTGTCAGGGAGGGGGTGTCGTGATGTCGGGGAGGGGTGCGTTGAAGAGGGGGATGGGAAGGACAGGCCGGTGCAACCAAGGAGCTAGGAGGAGGAGGATGGAGGATTGGGTCTGACAGAAAGCGAGATGAAGCAAGACGATGCAGAAGGAATGGAGCGGGAAATAGTGGCATTTGGTGGGATGGGAGTAGGTTGAAGGGAGGGTTTACACAGTACAGGACATAATTACTGATATACCGAACCACTCGTTTTAGCATGTGGCCCGTGTGCGCCGTTCGGGTTGTGGCTGCGGTGCCTGTGTGTGGGGGGGGGGGGGGGGGGGGGGGGGGGGGGGGGGGGGGGGGGGGGGGGGGGGGGGGGGGGGGGGGGGGGG
>JARFNZ010000017.1:45442-63861 GCA_031763405.1 Balanus nubilus
AATAACTTTTGATAGAGAAGAGCTAGAAGCATGCGGAAGATACCAATGTGTTTGTCTCGTCAATACGCATCGACTCACATGCAATATGACTCAACGTGACCTACTGAGGTCAACACGTGACCTTGACCTGAGGTCAAATTTTGAGATTGACAATTTCGAGGTCATCATGTATATGTTTTGATTCGCCTTGACGAAAGAAACACGATGGTATCAAAATAAATGTTCTACCTTCAATACATAAGTAGTTATTCGCGAACAACTTTTTCCAAGAAAACGGCTCTTTTGACCTTTGATGACCACTGAAGCCTAAACTATTGACCTGAGTTCAAATCCGGTGACACGATGACGAAAGAATGTTACACCGCTTTTTTATTTTCTTCCTAGTTATTATAGTTCCCGAGATAATGGCGGAAATTCCCAAACGTCAATATTTTAGAAATTTTGACCTTCGGTGACCTCTGGTGACCTCAATATTGTTCTGAGCGAAAAAATTATAGAAGTAGTTTCGAAATTATTTTTGACGAGCTTTCGAGTGCCGTTTGCCGCTTGTTGCTACGTGGCCCAGGAGCCGAGTAAGAGGGGGGTGTTTAAATCCCCCCCACCCGCAGCAGGGCGTGGAAAATCAGCAGGCCCAGCGGGGCGGGGGTTAATTTTTACTCATCGGCGAATGTCAATGGTATTTGACGACATCCGAACACATGTCGACCGGTCAAGCAAAAAGTAGCAAAAAGTAACAAAACAAACTGCATTGGACCATAAAGTGCACTGCTTCATATACATGTGGCATGATTTTCTAAGGGGTACTCGGGGTGCTTTTTTGTATGTCATTTTTTTTTGTCGGTGTGAAATTGACCATTTATTTATGAAAAGATAATGTACATTTACATCCTTACCGAATGCATGATAAACAATAATTTGGGGTTCATTGTGTTCCCCAGATACAGGGCTATCTTTTGATGTATGTAAATATACATTTCCTTCCCAACTTTGACTTGTTTTCTTGCTCCAAAGATACATCGCCAAAATGTACGGAGGACGGACCCGGCAGACGCGAACCAAAACTCTAAGTTTGAACCAAGTTTTCGCCATGAAATACCATATTTATTGAAAAAATAATGGTCAGGACAATGTATTATGAACATTTTTGAACAAAGTATTGTATATTTTATGGCATTTCTTGATAATTTATTTTTTGACCCGTGTCGTGCTAGAACCGGCAATCCGACCAGTGTGCGCTGGTTGGCGGCGCCTGTTGTGTCCGGCAATACAGGCCGGTCCGTCGCAGGTGGCGGGCTACCCCGCCCTGCCCTGGGGCCGGCCGGCTGTCTGCTGTTTACACCCTGTGTCTGAACGGCGGCACGCGGCTGACGGGCCAGCCAGGCCGTCCCTGCCAGCCGGCGCGGCGGGGCCCACAGAGGCCCACGGCACTGGTCTCGGACGCGGCGGTACGGATGAACCCCACGCCGTTGAAATATCGTGCCGTCCGCCGGGAGAGGGTGGTCTGTGTGTTTATAAAGTTGCATGCCATTGTATAAACGGGAGGCAGTGTTGATGCATTCCCGCCGGGCTGCAGCAGACGTGCTTCAACGCTGAACACGACACGCCCTGGTACGGGTGGCTGGCAGGGCTGACAAACTACACGCATTGGTCACAAATACGTCACGAAAAGTGGAGAGGGTGGGGGGAGGGGGGGGGGCATTGAATCTATGATCTTGTCTTTGAGAGAAACCTAATACCCTTAGGCTTGATTTTTTGCAGTTTTGAAGTATTCGCGCCTTTGCGAATCTGTTGCGTCAAAAAGTTCAGTAAGCAAATTAAAAGATTTTAAGGTAAAATTTGTTAAAAATGTGAGGGGGCCTTGGCCCCCCTCCCCCTGTTCCCACGTCTATGAGATTATCTGAAGAAGAACGCAGAAGCGTTCGAGAGCTTTCGCAAACAAAAAGGAAAAGAAAGATCGCAAAGTTGTTGCACTGTTTCTTTTGCTCTTATATTACCTTATTATTTCCTTTATGAAGTAACAAAAATAAATACTAGTACATATATTGTATTTCACATTCATCAAACGTTATCACAGAGAGTTGATTAACAGTTTCAGTTTTTTTCTGAGGAACACGGTATAAACAAGCAAAAATAACGCTAAAATGCGTGCTTGTCAACAGCATACACTTCACATCTCACATCACATCACGTCACACCACGTACACATCACATCACATCACGTACACATCACATCTACAGAACATCATACTGTCCCGTTAAAATTGCTCACAGTACTGTGCCCAGTACCTGCGCGCAACCTTTATGCGTTGAACCAGTGGCATAAAGAGCTTGTCGTATGCTGTCACGCGAGCATCACTCGGCTGTAACAATCGATGCGGCCCGTTTTACTCGGCGTAATTACAGGTCCTAGGCCGGGTGACGGCGGAAATATTGGCCGTCCTTTCAAAACACTGACGGAGCCGCAGAGCTCAGGATGTTCGGTCTGCTGAGCTTCAGGGCTTCGCCCATTTGTTTAGCGTTTCGCCATGTGGCGAGCGGTTTTCAGTGTGAATAATCTTGTATTAGGTGGCAGATCGACCACTGTTGAACCAGAACTGCATGGAACAGAGACTGTGTGTTCCCCGAGCAGGGCCGCTCCTGGACGGGAAGGACGCAGAGGGAACTCTGGTCTGCCCGGTCCGCTGGTCTGCTGGTCTCCTGGTCTGCCCGGTCTGCTGGTCTGTTCGGTCCGCCAGGTCCGCCGGTCTGCCCGGCCTGCTGGTCTGCCCGGTCTGCTGGTCCGTTCGGTCCGCCAGGTCTGCTGGTCTGCCTGTGACTGCTTCTCGCGCTCACTGGCCCGCCGCTGTACACGCAGTCGCACGTCACACCTGCGTCCATGTGACGCCCATGAGCTGGGCGCCGTGCTGCCCTCTGCGCTCAGCGCTCTGGGTAGCTGTGCTGCCCGCTAACCTGACCTCAGCGGCCGAGCCCGCCGCCCCCGCCCAGAGCGGTGTTGATGCAGTGTCCTGCGGGACTCATAGTGAAGCCGGCCGGACACAGCGCCCTGCTCTCCGCCTTCGTTGCGAAGGAGGAGCGGGCCTTCTGCACCAGCTTATCCAGACACTTGCCAATGACGTCGAGGAATGACCCGGCCGAGCAGCGAAACTGCGGCGAGTTGATCACGCCCTGCAGGTTGATCTGCTTACAGTGCACCTTGAGCGTGTGGATGTCGATGGTGAGCTTGCCGCCGGGAGGGCACGGGTCGTCGTCGCGCCAGTACAGAGCCGAGTAACAGCCGGTCGGCACGTCCAACTCGGCGTCCTCCCAGAGCACCTCACCGTCCGGGCAGGCGGCCGGGCGGCAGATGGCGCGGCGCGTCTCATTCGACACCACCAGGTGCTCTCTGGCCGGGCAGGGTCCGCGCTGGTACACCGGGTAACACCGCCGCTCTTCGGGCCAGTACACGTGGCGAGCCAGACAGTCGCAGAAGCCGATGCCGAACTGGTCCAGGAGCACGCCCTGGTCGGCCGAGCAGGCGCCGTTATGGTCGCCGCTGGTTGGCCAGCAGACGTCGTCGTCGAACAGGGTCTCGCCGATGGGGCAGTAGCGGGGGCGGCAGGCGGCGTGACCGGTGTTTGGGTCAACGACGAACCAGCTGCCCGGCTCGCAGCCGGCCTCAGAGTCGGTCCACAGCTTCTGGCAGTCGCCGCTGGTGTTGTCGTAAGCGAAAAACATCTCGCCGCCGCAGCTGGGGATCGGGAAACGATCCTGTTCGGGGAAGTTCACTTTGGCGCTGCTGCTTGTGCTGCTGCCGCTGCCGCTCCCACTGCTGCTGCTTCCTGTGCCACCGGCGCCGCTGCTGCTGCCGCTGCCACTGCCACTGCTGCTGCTGCTGCCGCTGCCGCTGCCGCTGCCGCTGCTACCGGCGCCGCTGCCGCTGCCACTGCCGCTGCCACTGCCGGTTATGGCAGACTCCGCGGGCACCGCCGGTGTACTGCCTGCCTCAGTTTCCTCCTCTTCCGACACCTCCTCTTCAGGCCTGCTGGACGGGACGTCGGGCGTGTGCGACGGCCACTCAGGCCAGGAGTCGCTGGGCCTCGGCACCGGCTTGTCCACGATCACCGCCTCCTTGTCGGCTGGTGTCGGCTGATTTGGGAACGTCCAAGCCGGCCGCGAAGGAGGTCTGTCCGGGATCACTGCCTGACCCTGGTCTCCCTCGTGGTCGGGTCTGGCCGGGGCGTGATCTGGCTTGACCTTGGAGTGATCTGGCCTGACCCGCGGCTGATCTGGCCTGACCCGCGGCTGGTCTGGCTTGACCCGGGAGTGATCTGGTATGACTCGGGGCTGATCTGGTATGACTCGGGGCTGATCTGGCTTGACCCGGGGCTGGTCCGGAATGACCGCAGACTCATCTGGCGTGACCGCTGGCTCAGTACCCTGACCGCTGGGCCGGGCGGGCGGGCTGTCGGATACCACCGGCGGCCGGGCGGTCTCCACCTCCTCCCCAGGGAAGTAGAAGGTCCTTCCCGCGCTGGGCCGGCGCTGAGATCGGCGCGCCGTCCAACGCTGTGGGTGGGGTCGTGTAGTCGTCCGCTCGGCGCCGTCTGAAAAGATGATGTTGCTGGAGGTGGGCATGCCGCTGCTGGCGGCCAGAAGGGCGGCTGTGATGGCGAGGAACAGGGGAAGTGTTAGCCGTGACATGGTGTGGAGCTGGGGTGCGGAGTGGTGCGGGTGCCGGTCCGGTTGTAACCAGGAGCTTCCCTGCCTCGGTTGACACTTGGAGCAGGATGTTTCACTGACAACCGTGAGGAGAGTGAAGAGCTTGACGACCAGTTATGGACGGTCTGGAAGCTCTCTGATCACGTTTCTGGGACTTGAGCCGCTGGTTCTCAGCCCGAGCACTCACGACCGCTGCGACGACACCGGAGCTCACAGGTCCACGTCCGCTTTCCCCGACGGCCAGACTCGGACCGAACACATATTCAGCCGGCTCGGACCTGTGTATATCTGCCCGGCCGAATGACAGCGTCATCGTGACGTCACCAGTGACGTGTGTGACGTAACCGGTGCACGTGGAGGAGACCGTCTCCGCCCGGCCGCTGCCGCCGCTGCTGTGTGGAGGTGACGTCACAACAGGCTGCTTCGGGGCCGGCTACCCGTGTGTGTGTCTGTGTGTGCCTGGGGGCCAGCTAGCCTTGCGAGGTTCTGAGAAATTGTCGCGCACGTGAATTCCGACACTTTCCAGCCACGGGAGCTGGTAGCGAAACTCTGCGAATAGCTTACGGCTGCTCAATGCCGATTATTTTGTCTATCTTTTGAGGTGATAATCTGTAGCTGCTGTGGGATTTTCCGCAGATTTAGCTTCTGTAGATACCGAACCTGTGTGACGGCCGTGACTTAAAGGGAAATAATGACCTTTTATTATAATAATGGAGTTAAGAGTCGAAATGGAATCACGAGGTAAAAATATATTGTAAACTACTCACATTTTTCATAAAACACCACTGATCAAAACATGTTTGAAGTCAAACATGCAAATCGATCCACGCTGGAAATCGACGGTACTTACCAAGTACTTGACATTTTTTGAATTTCAAAATTATTTTTCACCCAAAATACCAACTATTTCTGATTGAAAAGGCTTACGATGCTCCTATGACATATAAGTGATGCAAATCAAACAATCAATATTCTCCCGTTTTGCATATTTTTCTCAAGACAGGATTTGCTAAGTATATCTTCATTTAGGTGATTCCTGTTTCCACTAATTTTAAACATTTAGTAGCCTTGTTAAAAAACAAAATGCACTGTTTTTGGCTAACAGTTGATTTTACGATGTTTCAAAACACGAAAGTTACACAAAACGATGATTGCATTAATATACGTGCAGTATAATAACGGCACGTCTGTATTCTTTATTGGCAAATATGTTTCAGTTGCCTAGAAATGGATATTAATATTTCAAAAGTTATTTAGGTGATTCGGGTAGGCATTCGGTTAGACAATTTCGTATTCGCGTATTAGCTTCTTTGTTATCTTTCTCGGCGCGCTTAGGACATTTTGACTTACAACTTCACGGATTGTCGCCGTAGTAGCAGCAAATTCGGTATCCGAGTTTTTTCATTTTATTATCGGCTTTCCCGGATGGTTTGTGTGGGCACGGGTGGCTTAATTATGAAAATGTTTCAATACTTGTTTAGGCATATACAACCGTTTATCGAACAGTAAGAAACAAACTTTCCGACAAACGATTGTTGATGCACATTGGTAGAGTTGGCACTGGCAGATCCAGAATGTTTGTCTCTGACGCTGTGGGGGCGGTGGGGGGGAACATACCCCCAACAAGTTTCACTATGTTGATAACAATTATCACATTTCCTTATGCATTGCAAGACGTTTAATAACAAAAGTATTTCCTTCCAGCCTTGGTGATGTGCATTTTTGGCCAATTTCAGGTAGTTTGAGGGGGGGGGGACAGTTGGCACAACGACTTGGTCTGTGTGTGTGTGTGCGAGGGGGGGGGGGGCAGTGACCAGGCCCTTGTCAGCCATTTGCAACCACACACTAAAAAAACGGCATTCTCAACAGTCAAAGTTTTCATGGAACCAAGCTTCAAGTTTAGAAACAAAAATGGAGGAATGGGTAACTTCTCTGACAATGTCTAAGGGGGACATATCAACATAACACATAACGACATAACCCAGATGATAGCGAGAGACAGTGGTGATGAAATGTAGAAGAATACAAATGCAATGCAGTGGCGCACAGACAAACGACGACACGCTCAATGGATTGACCGTCCTGTTTCGGTACAGACCGCACCCACCATGCCTATTGCCTAAACACTCACAGGACAGAGGGAGGAGTCATACCTACTCGTACTCGTATCGACTACATAATTAATCCAGAAGTGTCACCAGGCATGGGAACACGTGACGGCGAATACCTCGGGAGACGTTTCATAACCTACATTATACAATCGGGGCGTGGAACACAGAAGCCGTTCTCAGTCACGAAGGACCAGCTGCCAAACTGGGTCAGCTACTACATACGGTTCTGTATGTACCCTCACGATACCAGCAGGTGAGCGTAACCACGTGGCCAGGTGTGCGGGGGGGGGGGACATGAGAACGTATCTGCCAATGCTAGAGTACCTATCACGAGTGCGTATGTGAATTGGTGAACGTAAGCGCTTCAGCACGAAGTGTGAAAATAAAATAACGAGACTAATCATATAGTACGGAAGCTGGGTCTGATTTACCCAGGAACTGATTACTGCGGCATGGCCCGCAGAGATGTCGTCATATTGCGGTTTTCCGATTTCAGGACTTTAGTTATGAACAAATGGAACATAATTTGTATTTCCAAGTCCATAGGGCACAAGCTATGACCGTTCGTTGGAAAAAAATCATTTAATGTAAAATATCTGTAATGCCAATGGTTCAGGTCCGATCCTTTTACATACGCTATACACCTGCGGACCTGCCTAACTATTACAGCTGAGACATCAAAGAAGCATATGTAAGACGTTCCATGTCTGGTTTAAACCGAACAAAATTAATAAAAAGCCACTGGCTGCATAAATTCAACTTGAGCCGGTTTCTATTGTTTCAGCCGGTTTAAACCGGCTTAAACAATATCAATAAAGGTCACTGACAGGCATAAATTAATTTAAAGCCCAGGCTTTTTCCAACCCTGATTATAAAAGGCGATAATTATTAACCAATGACCATTATTTTGGCGTTCTTTAAATAGACAGATACCCATGGCACCGAAATACCCCAAAATGCGCAGTGAATATTGGTAAGTACCCCGGCTCAGACTGGCATTTGTAGAGCCAATATGAACATTGGCAGGGCTTCAGCCCTACCAAGCCTACAGAAGACGACACCCCTGGTCGCGGGGTGCTAAACATCGCCGCTATGACTGGGTGGCGTTCAAATGAGCCGACTCTCACCTGGAGGCCTTTGAAGATGTAGAGGTCGCCAGTCTCGGTGCCGACCACCAGCTCGTTCTCCCCGTCGTTGTCGACGTCGGCCAGCGCCAGGGCCGACGTCGAGACGCCGCCGTGCACCTCCAGGTCGACGTGGCCGACGAACGACACGGTCCGCATGGCGGCAGGTCGCCCGACCCTCCCAGATCACACACACACGGGTCACACAATCCCGGGTCACACACGGGACGGGTACCACCTGACTGACGGCACTGGTCGAGGGTCACTCCACCCGGCGCCCAGTCGCACTTATCGGCAGTCTGCACAGTTACACGTAACACCTAAGCTGCAGATGTCTATGGCATTGAACAGAGTAAGCAGCGGTTCAGCCGCCGGGAACGGCGCTGATGTCGACGGCTCGGCGGCTGATGTCAGCAGCTCAGCTACTGGCGGCGAGCCGGTTGAGCGGCCGCCGGTCCTCGGGCAGCTCTGGGTCCAGGCGGCGCCACCGGCTGGGTGGCCAGACCACGTGCGAGGCACGCGCCGTCACCAGGCCGACAGCCACCGGGCCGAGCAGGTTCGAGTCGAGCGAGTGGCCGCGGTTGTCGCCCTCCAGCCAGCAGTGGCCGTCCGGCACGCGCACCACCGACTGGCGGTAGCCCAGCGTGCGGACCAGGTCACCCTCGAGACCCACCACACGCTTGATGAGCTTCTGGTCGGGCTCCTTCGGTGAGCTGAGAGAGACGATGGCGCCCGGCGCCAGCTGGAAGTTGCGCACCGACCACCGGTTCAAGAAGACGTAGTCGCCAAAGTCGCCATCAGGGTTCAGTGCTGGCTGCATGGATGAGCCCTCCACCTGACAGAAAATATGTCAAATGTACTGTCAGGTGTGTTGAGTTAATAGTGGGTGATGTGTACTTCAGAATTAAGATACAGAAATAAGAAAGTTCTTATCTATAAATACTCCCAGGTGATGAGTTCTTGAGCATCATATTTATACTGAGTAGCATAGATGTAAGAGGTGATTAATCTGAAGTGATAAGGTTGAAGTGATATCAATAAAACTGTTTGCTGACAGCACATATCAAACCCAAATTAATATGCTGTGACGGAAACACATATTTTGCTAATGATTAACCATTATCAGAGATGGTATAGTCTGTGCTATGCATAAGCATTGCATGCCTTCACCATCTCAAATTGCTGTGGTGTGGGAGGTCTCTCAGTCAAAATAGAGCCAACCTGTTGGTGCGTTTTTTTAAGTATGCATGTGTGTGTGTGTGTGTGTGTGTGTGTGTGCGCGTGTGCGCGTGCGTGCGTGCGTACGTGCGTGCGTGCGTGCGTGCGTGCGTGCGTGCGTGCGTGCGTGCGTGCGTGCGTGCGCGTGTGGACTGGACTGATTTGGTCACAAGTGGTACTGTTCATTGTGCTCATATGTGGGCAAGATTTCATGATTGTGGCTGTTCGCTAGATGGTGATGACACTTAGCATATTCTAAAAGCCAAGAAAAGGAAGTTCAGTAGTTTTTCAGGCTACAGAGCTCAAATGGTTGGTGTTAACAGACTCAATGTGCACAGAAAATGTGAGGTAGGTACAGTATCCTAATGTCCCTGCACAGATATCCCCGCCAACAGTCCTGAATGTCCTGAATGAGTGTCCATAGTCCATTTATTTTCAAAAGGGGCACAGACACAGTCTGAAGTGCTGTACGCAAAGAATCACCTATATCTCCAATACAAATGAATGAAATTTCAAGTTGCTGGTAATTTTTTGATAGGGACTTTTATGTTGTTTGCATGGGACAATTTGAAAAACCTTCTTCGGTCCATGCACATTTTGATAACAAGATATACTATAATGTCCTGAGTCCAATGGGATTGTTAGCTCTGAAGGGGGCAAAATAAATCCACCAGAGGGGTTAATCTCCTAGAAAATAATTCAACCATGAGCTGTGAACAAGTGGCACACTAGGTGCATGTGTTATGCAGAACAGGTGGCCATTACCACAGAAGTGGCTTCAGCACACCATTCAACCTCAGTGCCAAATTGTGCCACTAACACAAAAGCCATGACAGTTGGGTGAGGTTTGTTAATGCATAACCATTTTTAGCACATGCCATTTTTAGCAGACTTGTGCCAAAAATGGTTACCACATAACAATTTTTGGTAATGGAAAAGGAATTTTCCCTGTGCGGCTTTTGACCAAAAGGCGAAAAACTATTGAAATGACGGTTACTGCTGGCACCACTAGAAAGAGCTTGAGATTCTCTCACTTTTCACTGTTGGCTTAGAAAATCCCCTGATGATGCATAGGTTTTTGCAGTTTGGTGCTGAAATTCACCTGTCTCATGAGCTCTTCAAAATGACTTTGTATAGTTGTTTTATTTGCATTTTTGTTTGAACATTATTCTTTCTACATAAAACAAGCAGTTTCTATTACAAGAAACAAGCAGATTCACTGACGGCAAATCGGTATTAGAGGTGAGTGTGGGCTTCTATTTCTGTGTGATATGGTCAAACATTTATTTCTCATAGGAGGAAATGGCTTGTTTAATCTCAAAACAATAATTGTGGAACTAAATACAATTAAAAAGTACTATTTTTATGGTTTTAAACAGCTCAGGAAACATGTGAATTTTAGCACCAAACTTAAAACCCACAAAAACCTATGCATCATCAGTGGATTTTCAAAGCCAATGGTGAAAAGTGAGAGAATCCCAAGCTCTTTCTAGTGGTGCTAGCAGTATCCATCATATTTCAATCGTTTTGTCAGCTTTTGGTCAACAGCCGCACAGGGGAAAATAGCTTTTGTGTTACCAAAAATGGTTATGCCATTATCATTTTTGGCACAAGTCTGCAAAAATAGCATGTGCTAAAAATGGTTACGCATTACCAAACCTCACCTGACTGATGAGTTCAGATTTACAGACATCAGATTTTAAGCTATTATTGATGAAGTGTGTAAGCATCATCCACATGACAAATAGTATGAAAATCCTGACATTACAGCAAGTCTGAAGTAAGATTTTTGGGCAATCATTGACTCAGTCTCTACTAACCTTAGCCACATATCCAAAAACATCAACAAACGTTATGCCTACTGGGATACTAAGAACTACAGTTCGAAGCAATGACCCAAGACGTGGCATTTAGATATAGTTTCACTAATTTTTTTATATATATTTACTGATTAATTACTATGGAGATTCACGTGACCACCCAAACTATAATCAAAATTCAACTCTCGGCGGTGCCCTCGCACGTACGAGCCGGCCACAGAATATTAACCAGAATCGTCTTAACTGAGTCACAATTGGTGAAACATTGTGCTACCAAATTCTTTCGGCGACTCTCCATGAGCATTTTTCGTTAGTCTGCTCGCGTTACCAGTAAGCACCGTTAACGTCCAGCTCACGCCACACGGAGCTCTGGATGCCGTACCGAAATTCTGATCCCTGATTCCGAGCAACACTCGATATGAATTATACCTACATCCCAACAAAAGATATGACATCCGGGCCATTGATAGGTATATATTTGCAGCTTCCGTTGCGACAAAGCAATATACCCAGCTAAAACGTCGATACAGCACAGTAGCCGGGCGGTAATTCTCCGTTGTCCAGCGTATGCGCAGCCGGGCAGGCGCCTCGTGCCCCCAAAAACCGCAAACAGGATAGCCAAAACCAGACAAATTTATCGCTCAGTGGTCGCGTAGTAATACGTGGCCTATGTGCGGCGCTGGCGGCATCTAATCATCCTCGTCGTCGCCACCCTCGTCACTGTCTTCCTCATCATCGTCCGTCTCGAACGTGTCGTCCGGAATGTCGTACAGGATGATCATCTGCTTGTTGGGGTCCTTCATGATGAGGTACTTGCCGGCGTCGCGGCCGCGAATGATGTCCACGATGCATCGCAGGATGCCCCACGCGTTGTCCATCGACAGGTTGATCTGCGACGCGAACTCGCTCGGCTTGAAGTGCATCACGTTCAGAATCACGTGCTTGCTGGAGTCGCGCGGCGCCACGCGCGACACGAAGCCGAACTTGATGATGTCGGAGCCGGCCAGCAACGACTGCACGGTCCACTTGGCCATCTTGCAGTTGTTGTTCTTGAGCTCGTTGGCGAGGACGGCGGCGCGCTGGGTGTCCAGCTTCTGGCGCCAGTCGACGTTGTTGGCGTGCTTGGGGTCCCACTCATTGAGGGCGCGGATGGTCATGAACTGGTCGGTGCCGAGGACGGCGGCGTCGTGCTCGGTGCGCACCACCAGCTCCACGTCGTCGCCCAGCGAGAACTGCCGGTACCGGTAGGCCACCGAGGCCACCGACTCCGGGTCGTCATCCTCCTCGATGAACGGGTTCGGGTTCTCAAACTCGTGCCGCTTGTAGTCGTTCAGCAACACCTGGCGGAGGAACGCAGAGCGATGGAGAGTCAGCGAAGAAGGCTATAGCAAATAAGGACTAGAATACTACTACCTGCTGCAATGGGTATGGGAGAATACGCTTATTCATACGCTTGCTCGCAAAAAAAAAAACATCGCAAACAACTTTTGTCGGAAAAATCTTCCCGGAACAATGTTCCACAACTGTTAGCACATATTTTGACTGGTCTAAAAAAAAACGCCAAAGGTCGCGCACAATACATTTTTGGCGGAATGAATCCGAACCAAGAGACCATATTTTGTCCACTGAGCAGTTACCGTGTCTGGGCGAGGTAGTCAATCAATGACATTGTTCAACGTCAAACATCAGCTCAGAAGTAGCATACAATATATAAAATGACGTAGAATATCCAATACAAATATTAGCGGCATTTTTCGTCACTTCGCGAAAGAGGGTTGAATCTTCAAAATCACAAAACCAGCGAGCAATAAAATTGAAGTTACGTTGGGATATAATAACAGTATGCAGTTTTGACTAAATATGGCGGTAAATTCGGCTTTATCATTTTTCATTGACCATCAATTTGTATCCTGCATTAACGCACCCTCCATAAGCTTGTATCTTCACCACCACGGACACACAATGGGACAGCCGGTTGCCAATCGTCTGAAGTATCGAAAACATTTCCGACCGACACACGTCAACTTCCGCTCAGTCAACATGGGCAGTCACATACATACCTGTTCCGGGAAGTTGTGGTTGATAAATGTGGCCTCCATGGCCAGATTGCGCGGCGAGTTGATGGACGGTCCCTCGTCGCTGGGCGGGTCACGCGCCGTCTCCGACACCGTCACCAGGTCAAACTCGCTCTCGTCGCGCTTGTCGAAGAAGATGAGGTTACCGATCTTCTGCACCACGATGTCCCAGGAGTAGTTGCTGCGCGTGCAGCACATGAGCGTCGCCAGGATCTCGTCCGTGGCGAACACGTTGCCGCCGGACTTGGCCAGCTTGCGGATCTCCGGGTCGTCCGTGGTGGTGACCTTGTGGTGGATACGGTCGATGCGCTCCAACCGCTCCGGCTTCTTCACGTTGATGCGGTCGATGACCTTGTTGTAATACTTGACGCCGCCGCACTTGAGCAGGTCCTTAGGCTCGGCGACGCTGGGCAGCGCCAGCTTCTGCAGCCGTGGGAAGTCCATCTCCTCGATGACCACCCAGTCGGGCCGCACCGTCACGGAGGCGTCTCGGTTCTTCATCTGGAAGCGGTTGTAGTCGAAGCGCTGTCGGTTGCCGAACTGCTTCTGCAGACGGCGCACCTGGCGCTGCCGGTTGGCGTCGCGCGTCTTCTCGCCCTTGGTCATGACGCGCGTGTCCGCCTGGTTGGTGCGCTGCTGGTTCTGCATCTGCCGCTGGCGGAAGTTGCGCTGGTAGCGACCGCGGAACATCGGCTTGGGCACCTTG
Source organism: Balanus nubilus (assembly GCA_031763405.1). Taxonomy (NCBI): domain Eukaryota; kingdom Metazoa; phylum Arthropoda; class Thecostraca; order Balanomorpha; family Balanidae; genus Balanus; species Balanus nubilus. Next base: position 59,195 of record JARFNZ010000017.1, read on the forward strand.
GGCTGCACCACCAGCTTGAAGCTGTCCTCGTCCTCCTCGTGCATGTAGGCGTACTGGCTGCCGCCGCCGAACTGCGAGTTGTACTTGTTGCCGTAGCGGCGGTCCTGGAAGGCTCCCTCGCGGGCCGACAGTTCGGCCACCTTGCCGATCCGGTCGCCCTTGGAGAACGGCTGGTACGGCATGTCGGAGAACTTCTCCAGTGCGTTGGAGGGCCCCCAGCCGCTCTCGTTGATATTCACTTTGGGCGGCACAAAGTTGGCCATTGTAGCGGAGTTAGGTGGCACCAGTATTGGCTGAAAGTTCAGAGAGACACCAGTTAATATCTTGACAGACTCCATAGAAACACAACCCCCTATGCAAATTTTATGGTATTATCAAAACAAGCGTCACACTTTCATACACCACGATATAGTACGTAATAACGTGTCTAAATAAAGGATGGACGGTGCATTCAGCTTCACAGTTCACCAGCGATCCTTTATTTCTAAGGTGTATCATGTTTCATCAATAGTTGGTGACTGCTTTTTTGGGGGGAGTGAATATAACCCAGGAATTAGCATGCCCATATCACATTATGTTATTGGGTTCTTATGCTATGCCTCAATGTTCTGGACATGACCCGTCCTTGTTCCTGCTACCCTGTCTAGTTTCTGTTTCCTGTTTCTGACAGCATCAATTTGAGTATCCTTGATTCTAAGGTCTGAAAATATCTCACAGAACTAGATCCTGATATTCATATTTTATTGCAGTCCCAGGGTAGCCTGCCAGTCAGCCATGTTAATTGTGGCACCACAACAGTGAAGCTTCAACAGAATTAAGAAAGTCAGGATCAATGCGAAAAAGACATCAACACATTACATAAACCTGGTTTTTGATGCCCACTGAGCTGATTCAAATGTAAGATTTTCCTAACATTCAGAGTGCAAGGTTACAATATTCACAATTACCGAAGCAAGGGCCTGATGGCAACAGACTGAAATGTTAAATTTTGATTACTAGAGGCATATAAGGTAAACAGGGTTAACTATCATAACTCTGAATACGTCCTCGCACTAGGCTTTTCTCTACTCTACGGTGTAGAAGGGTCATCCATGTCAAGGCCCACAAGAAATTCCCGACCCCATCCAATTTTGTTTAAAAAAATTGGTATGCTTGTAGTGTCATATGAAAGAAACAAACAACATAGCTCAGGGTGATATCAGGAACATACGCAGTGTCACCCTGGTCTATTCACCTCTATCTTCTTTGGTAAGCATCTACTTTGTTATACATCGAGGGAGACGTTAGAGGCTGCACTGCCGGCCGGCAGGCCGGTCAAGTCGGGTTCAGTACATTTTGTTGCGGGTCTATGCGCGCTTCTGACAGATACAATGTGAACATAGATACAGTTTTGGAAGTGATGGGTCAGCAGTGGTACTGCTACCCAGCAGATACCGATCAGAGGCTATGCAGTACGCATGACAAATATGGTGCATTCAATTGTCCCAAGTACTATATGTTTGGGGCCACTTTTCTGACACTGCTCATACCTGACACGGAATGAAAAAGGATCTGAAGCTAAGAGCTCAGTGAGAACGGGTACCTCAGGCCTTTGGGCCTTCCACAGACATGATAACCATAAGGAAAGGTAAGGTAACTACTGAGGGCACTTCAGCTGTAAGCTATTTTGGAATGAGGTATCCTGACTAGCGACTCCTGACCTGACCAACAAAATCAGGAAGCATATGAATAATAAGCATTGATATGCCATGAAATGCCATTTACGACTGACCCGACCTTGAGAAAAGGTCTTAGGTCAGAGTTCATCAGGGTCACAGTTTTAAGGTTTTTAGGGTAGGTGTAAAATTGACAATACTAGGGTACCTACCAAAAAATTGAAGTGATCCACCATTTTTGTATGCATGTTATTTTTGAAATACTGAGGGGGTGGCAACTGTCCCCTCAGTGGCAAATGATTTTAAAGGTTGCAATCAGGATTCCATACAGGTGAGCTCCATTCCGAAGGACTTTTGCCAATGTGCGCCAGGTTTGATGCTGTTCAGGTACTTAATCTTTTGCTTTTTCTAGGAGCATTTAGGATGGTACATGAATTAACAACAGGGATGATAATGCTCCATTCACATTCCATTCACACTAAACATTTTGTTTATTTTGTACTGCAGTGAGTAGGTACTAGGCCATATGGAACATAGGTTTTGGGCCACAGCTCACAGGTAAGGCATGACAAAAGTGCATATAGGAAAAAGGCAACACCATGTTGTTAAATGCAAACGGTTTTGATTGGAACTCCTAAATCAATTTTTTAACATTCTATCTGATCAAAAGTATGTCAATTAAAAAAAAAAATCCCTCCGCAACTCAGTCAGGTTATGCAATATGCATTCAACCACGGCAAAACATTTTAAGCGATGCACTTTATAAATTGGCAAAAAGGAAAGTAATGCTAATAACTTACCAAATTCTGATACCAAATCTACAGTTCAATAAATAAATAAAAACACCGACAGCAGCCCTATCCACCCCAGCGCTGACACACGGCGCACGCGGATGGTGCGCAATGATTGCCTAAGCCTGCAAACATCGAAATAGAGCAGATATTGTAAACGTTTTAGAGTTTAAACGACATATGTTTTGCTATTGAAAACAAAAAAGAGCTCTAATGTACTATAAAATATTATTATTTATTTATTAAAATATACATATTGCATATTCTTTGCCCATTTACCAAAATATGGGCATGCTTATGTGGCCCATTTCATAGTACTTGTTCAACATTGCTTATTTCTGCTAGTGAGCAGGCTCAGCTTGTCTTTATCACGTCATTATTGTCTACGTTTGTTTTGCATTGCAAAGTTGCATTGGAATGCGGAACCGTGGAACCTTTGTTGACCGCCGTTGACCTGCGATAATTCTGACTTTGGATTGCTCGCAAGTTGCCTGTGTTAATTGTATGGAAAGTGTTTTTTTTTCGGGAGAACGTTTATGCTTTTATTGATTTTTTTTTTAGTTTCACTGTACTTACAGAGCGACAATTTGAATTGAAATTGGAAACTGTTAGTGGCTCTCTGCTTACCGTCTCCATGCTCAAAACATCACTGTTGCAAGTAAGCCTAATCACTGTTTCTTTTGCTTCAAAATATTAAATTAGTGTTAGACATTAATTTGGGGAATCATTGAGACAATGAAGCAAAAATTCAGGCCTGATATTTTAGGTTGGAATCTGAATGTAATGTTGGATGCCATACCATACATGTGTTTGTGTCCATTTGGTTGTCATACATTGACACTCAATTTGTATATGCTTAAGGGCTCATGACAGGCATAAGATAACTGCTTTCAGTGTGAGAAGTTGGTTTGTTTCCTTTATATATCCTGTGTACACTTTTTGACCTTCCCGTTATTTTTGCTTTATCCAATAAGCCCTTGTAACGCAGCAGACTGATGGTCCCTGTTGGCTGTTAGTGGCTTGACCTTGAAAGAATGAGCATGCATTTTGCTTTATCCATTTTGAAACCAACTCATACTTTCCCAATTTGGTGTTTGCTTCAAAGATGTGCCTAGATCTAAAAATGTGTAAGGTCTTTTAAATTCTCCAGTACCTACCTAACTATTTTGTCCATTTTCTCCACATTATGCATGTCAAAGGACAATAATCATAGCTAGGCTGAATATTTATTTCATCCCAATATTTCTATCAATTCTCAACCCTATTACCTGCGCGGGGGCAGATTCTCTCCCCAAGTGGTTTTCCGACTACCACTCCTTAACCATTCAGCCTAGCGTCACAAAACTTTGGGACTTTTCCTAGAAGTGAATAAGAAGTGTTGTGTGAAAATTTGAGAAAAATATGTTGGGCGGAAGCGGCGCCAGGACCACGTTTTGGGGAGGCACTCTGTCACGACTGAACAGTTTTGAACGAAGTTGATGGGATTGCTTGCTTCTTAGGTGTCATATGGCAGAATAAAGGCACCAAATGCATCTTTATAGCAATATAACATGCAAAATACTAGCGATTGCACATGCTTTTGGCAGAGGCATACTCAGGTACACAAAATGGGAGGTGATATTCACTAGTGCAGTCTGGTCTTGCCCCTGTGCGACATACCTGGATCAGCCTATGCACAATATCAAATTTAGCCTCTAATATCATAATATTAAGCAATTCAAGCATGATGTAACATCATATCATGGTAAGAAAACCCCAAATACCAATGGGAAAATCCCCAGATAATCCCCAAAAATCCCCAGAAATTTTCAATTTGTTAAATCCCTGAATACGCCCATGACTTTTCATTTTTCTCAAAGTTATGTTCTAACACCTGAAAGACCTGTATGTTAGAAGCTCAAAACTGTTTTTTTTTATAAAGATTAGTTAAAAAACGTGAGTACAATAGTGTTTCAAAAAGTACCCCAAAATTGCCTGTTTTTGGCCCCAGCCCCTTATTTTTGGCCCAAACTTTTTTTTTTACTTGCATGGGGAGAACTCACCATGGCGCATCAAATGGTGTTTGTTTGATCAAAATCGGTTTGTTAGATCTTGAGATCTTTGGGGGGTGGCAGAATCTGCCCCCCCCCCCCTCGCAGGGAATCGGTTCTCTGGCCGCCCGCAGGGAATAGAGTTAAGTCCCATGTTATTGTTTAAATCATGCTGTTAAATATGTTCAATG
>JARFNZ010000018.1:11520-23775 GCA_031763405.1 Balanus nubilus
GTGTTGCCCCCCCCCCCCCCCCCCCTATCCCCCAATGCCACCAGACAGGTGTGCCAAAATATGTTTTACAGTACCGAGCCCGAGGAGTATAACCGAATACGTATCACCAAGCCCAGAGGAGTACAACTGAGTACGTATAACCAAGCAACCGAGGCTCTCTGACACAACTGCCAGCGAACAGACGTCAAGACCCGGATGCGCTGGCAGCGTATTTAGCCAATTACAGATAACCCATTATCACAAATGATTTTAAGCATAAAGTCTCATCTAATTAATGAGCCAGTCATAAGAATGACATTTTCCTCTTTTCAGACGTCTGGGGAATTACTTTTTCGCGTTTCGAGAGGCCTCCTTCATTAGGCCGATAAATGGATCAGAAAAAAATAGAAAGAGAACAAAGCTTCCTCCAAACGCTGCGAGCATATATGGGTGGCAAAAGTCACCTTATGGACGAGACCACCCTCAAAGCTGACCCAATCAGATTCATAACAGCTGATAGACCATTCGGTACGCCTCCGCCCAGAAAACAATGCCCACTGACAGGCCACTTCATTTTCATTCGCGATCAGCATTGGAAAGCGTGGTACCGCTGGCACGCAAGCGGCCACGGTGCTGATGCACTCAGTGGCAATGGATAGGGACGAGTCGGGATTGCAGTCGGTCCAGTATTTGGAAGTGTGACTGTAACAGTTGTCAGAATTTGTTCGTGATGATGCATGTGCAAAGCCACGGTCGATAAGCGGGTTAAATATAGAAAGCTGGTTACATGCATTATTAAGTATGGCATTATGGCAAGGACTCGTTCTCAATTCTTTCGAATTTCAACATGGAACATATAGGTATATCTGTGATGCTCCGTATGCGACACCAGCCGTTTCGCTTTGTTTCACCGTCGCTACAAGACAGTGTGAAGCTCTCGACTGTAACATCTGATAATCGCCTTCTCCGCTATAGCAAGGGAAATGCTACATACTAACGACAAAATTCGGGGGGCGAAAAGTTTGAACACCTCCCCTCGATGTCGGCTCCTATGGGAAGTAGAAAAAAACGTTCGAAAGCTTGTCGAAAATAATTTGGCAATCACTCGGTCATTGTTTGACTCAGGTCAATATTGAGTCACCAGATGCGAACAAAAGCCACAATTTCCAAAATTAGGCCTTTTCATGAATTCCCACCATTATCTAGGGAACTATGATACCAAGGAAGGATAAAAAGCAGTAGAAATCCATTGAAACGCTCTTTCTACGTGTCATCAGATTTGTCCTCAGGTCAATAGTTAAGGTTTCAAGGGTCACCGAATTCAAAATTTGTCTTCCACGAAAATAGTTTTTCGTGAATAACATTTGACCCAAAAGAGCTACGATAATAATTGTGGAACCAACTTGTTTTTCTCGTTAGGGCACACATAAACATATTGATAGTCACCTTGAAAAATACATTTTAAAATTTGACCCCAGGTGAAGGTCACGTGTTCACCCGAAAGGGCCATGTTGCATATCAGTCGATGCGCCTTGACAAGACATACACATCGGTGCCTTTCCGAGCTCTTCCCTATCAAAAGTTATTGGCAAAAAGGCATAAGCGACCTCGGGTGACCTCAGATAACCTTTAAACGGTCAGAAATAAAAATTTCCATTTGAGCCATGCATTATGACCTAATGTGACATGGTTCTGCATAAATTAGGCTGATAAGAAGAAGTAAAAGAAGGTTTTGATTTTCCCCCATTGGTCGTAATGGGCAGGTCACGAAATTGACTTGACCTGAGGTCACCGATATTCAAATCCGAGACAAGCGATTTTGAAAGTACTGATGCCCTTATACAATCTTCATGGTTTCATTTATATCCATTTATACCCCCGTGGCATGACCGCAAACCTTTTTGGAGGTGGGGTCACTTGACCTAACCTGGTAACCTGACCTGAGATGACCTGGACAAAATTCAAGGAAGGTGCATAATTGATGTGGGATGAGTTGTGCAAATAGCGGTGGCGCTGCGAACCGCCGTTTTTTTGCCATCTAAAAAAAGACGGGGAAGGGGGTGTTCAACTCCCCTCCCCCCGCAGGGCGCGTGTTAAATATCCGACTCGGATGAATAAACCGGAAACCTCAGCTTGCCAACGCTAACCGACTGCACCTGACCTCACGACCCACCCTACCCTCTAACATCCCGTCCCATCACCTCCCTCGCCCCTCTCCCTTCTCACACTCACCTTGGCAGGTCTGGTTGGCCGCGATCGCCTCATATCCAGGCCGGCACTTGCAGTTTCCATCGAGCACATCCCACTCTCCGTTCCCTTTGCAGATGTACTGCGGCGAGCCTCGATCGCCCGGCTCGGCGTTCGCCACGCACACGCCTCGCGCCGTCTTGATGGTGGTCTCTTGACGTCCCGTAGGCGCAGAGGCGAACGTCGCGAACCCTGCGCGCACCTCTGCGCACGTCCGGTAGAAGACGCGCACGGCTAGAAGGGAGATGCATGCGCCCTGGTCGCGCACGGCGAAGTACACGCCCTTCTTGGTGACCGGGATCGAGCGAGTCTCGACGTTGATGACCTGCTGGTCGCTGGTGGAGGAGCGGCCTCGGTCGGCGGCGATTCGGTCGATGAGTATGTAACTTTCTGGCTCCCAAGGAGGAGGCTCGCGCGTGGCCGCATCGAACTCATAGTAGAGTAAGCTGAAGGTTTCCTTACAGCTAAGCGCCTTGCCCGGGAAGAGTGAACAATCGCGCATGGAGAACTTGAGCTCGATGTAGATGCGCTCGGCCTGCCCTCGCTCGATGAACGGCGTCCACAGCCAGTTGTTGACGTCGGTGAAGGCGACGTCGCAGACCACGTGGGAGCGCCAGTTGATGCCCTTCTCGAAGTTGGTGTAGCTCTCTTCACTCCACTGCGGGGACACAGAGGGGAGGGAGTGTGAGGCACGGCTCAGAAACACAATATTGATCTTGGATCAGGTGGATACGGGGTTCAGTGACCCCCCATCACCGAAAGGCACCGTCAGCCGTCAGACGCGGGAGGCCGGCATGGGCTGGGAATCATGGCACCGGAAACCTCAGATGAACACGATGACTGCGGTGAGATTCGTCCGCACGGCCTCGTGACTGGGATGGGTCCACTCAGGTGGGTGCACAGTGTTTGACCACGGGCGCAGAGAGGCTCGGCAGGCAGCAAAAGGACAAGAATGGGGTGTGACAAGGAGCGACATCACGATCATGACAAGGACAACGTTTGTGATGGCGAGTCCGATGCAGCTTTCAACTCACAACACGCAAAGGCACACGATACTTTCCGATCGATTTCTGCACCTGGCAAGTAACATGTGTAACCTGACCAAATGACGTCAAAACAACGTCCAGGAAAGCTGGCGTATCGCAAAACATGATCGCTTATATGCATTCGATCTTCAGGAACACAAATGGAAACAATAAAGCATTGTTTACAGTTTATGCACGGCAGCAGAGCCTAGATCGTATTCACTTGGACTATGCAGCACGATTCATTACAATACCCCTATCACTACGTTCAAGTTCGTATCGGGATATCCCAGTTTCGCGGAGCTGGAGGCGCGGTAGTTCTTTTGCGTGAGAGACGAATGAGCTCAATGACCTCCGTAGGGCCCCGACACTTCGTGACCCGCTCAAAGCCAAGTGACCGTCTGGTCAGCAGGTCACCAGTCGCAGGGCCGCCGCCTCCGCGGCCGGGTCATGGCCCCGCGACCTCCGCGGCTCTGACGAGCCGTGACGTCACTAACGAGCCGTGACGTCACTCATCTAAGGAGGGGCGCCGACCCGAGAGAAGAAAGAACAGACTCTGAGACACGAATGCAGCAGCGCAGCGCAGGAGCGACGCAGTTTGTATTCATAGCAGGGCGAGATTTGGGAACCCAAACTCCAAGAGTCTTGGCCTCGGGGGTTCGGTAACATGTACTCGGATATACTCCTCGAGGGCTCGGTGCTCGGTAATACGTACTCGGTAATACTACCCGGGGAGACTCGCGAAATTCGGAGAAACTGAGGAACACCTGGCTGCAACACTGTGGTGGATCCGCATGCGATGTTCTTAGACACGTGCGCCCTTCTACGGTGTGACTGTAACGAAACAAATGAGTCATACATAGCCCGAGGCTTTGTACACAGTTCGCAACCAAACACACTGTCAATGGTCACCGCTGGGTACAAAAGAATCGCCGAGCGCCGTCTCGCACGTGGCACATGACATGCAGGTGCATTAATTCTGGATCCGTGATCCGGCATTCGGCACCAGCGTGACCTAGCCGCCTGCACAATTGAACCGTCAGCGGAGACCTGACATCCTAGCCCGTCCCGACTCACGCCGGCTCGACTTGTTGCGGCTCGAGTCGGATGCTCGACGGAGGCTCGACGGAGGCTCGGCGGAGGCTCGGCGGAGGCTCGACAGTGGCTCGACGGAGGCTCGACGGAGGCACGACGGAGGCTCGACGGAGGCTCGACGGAGGCTCGACGGAGGCTCGACGGAGGAGTTTTACGTAGTTTCAGGTCCTGTAAACTGCGAGAGCATGAGGACCAATTTTCGAAATTGCGAAAAAGCGAGACGGTACATTGGTGTCTCGGCCCACTTCTGATGAAAAGATGGCGAGAAGACAGAGAAGAGATCTCCCCGACTCAGACAGGTTAGAGGGTCAGAACAGTGGCTGGACGCGACGACAGGTAACTAACGACGTCCGGCCGGCTCTGATTTGATTATTACAGGCCGGCCCGCCCAGTGCGGCCGGCCAGATGGACGATCGTCTTCATCTGCGGTCTGCAGCCTGCACTCTTGACACTCATCTCAGTCTCCTCCAGCGCCGGCCGGCCAACTGACCACTTGACTACTGATGACAGGAACGCCGCCCCGGCCGGCCACCTGACCATCTGGCTACTGATGACAGGGGAGCCACCTAGCCGGCCACCTGACCATCTGGCTACTGATGACAGGGGAGTCACCTGGCCGGCCAACTGACCACTTGACTACTGCTGACAGGAACGCCGCCCCGGCCGGCCAACTGACCACTTGACTACTGATGGCAGGAGCGCCGCCCCGGCCGGCCACCTGATTACTGATGGCAGGAGCGCCGCCCCGGCCGGCCGCCTGGCCACCTGACTGCTGACAGGCGGCGCCGAATTGAAAAATCGCACACCCTCCCATCCATTTGTACCTTAATTACATTCACATCCATCGTAAACAGACTTCCGGCGACTTGGTCCCAAGGTCTTCCTCCAGAGTTTACAGTATTCTCAGCATTTCCAGCCGGGCTATAGTCATTTGACAGTTCGTCCCGAAGACCACATAACCAGCAGAAACCGCACAACCAGCAGTGGAGACCGCATAACAGACAGGACACCACATAACAGACAGGAGACCACATTACAGACGGGAGACCGCATAACCGGCAGAGACAGGGACTAACAGAGACAACAGACAGATACACGCCGCAGAAGAGACAGGCGCGGTTAGATCATTGATCAGGCACGTTTCCGGTGCGATGGCCTCTCCTGGTCACGTGATGGGTATGAGTTACTGATGCCACTTACCTACTAGGCCAAGTGATAGCCGTGAGGCTAATGATACCTCCTACTGACCCGGTCACGTGACCAGTATACGGTTACCGCTGCCCAGTCAGCTGTGAGCTGGGACCGGTCCCGGTGCCTCTCTCGCCTGTGCACAGATGAGCGCTAACATCAGTGCTCCGGGCTCATAATAGTCACTGTGCCGCCACAAAAGTTCAAATGACATACTGTTACAGTGCAATGAGGAAACGTTAGTCGACGAAACAGCTCCGCCTTATAAATAAAACAGTTCGACGATTACAAAATGGACATGTGCATCGCTGGACGCGAACTGCGATGCTGTAGCATGTTCGGCCCTGCACTGCTTGGTGACCTACTACCTCGGGAAGCCAGATGACTGGCTTAATAACATAACTGTCCACCGGTGCCGCCGTAGACGGCAATGGATGTTCGTGTGTCACGACGAGCCGCCTCTGAATGAGCCACGCTTCATCGTAGCGGGGCTGCGGTAATGCAGTGGTGCGGTGACCCCGGCGAGACATCAAATCATCCTCCTCTAATGAGCGCTGTCTCTTCGTGTCATTCGGGTCGGTGATACGAATGAAAATATGAATGATATAAGTGGCATCATAACTAGTTAGATCGCGCTTTTATTTCCATTTCGTATTTCGTTTGAGTCATGGCTGACTTTGGTGATGCGGTTGTTTTATTGAGATTCACGAAACGGTGAGAGGTAAATAATGAATTATTAACAATGTTCAGGGTAACATATTGTCGTCTATTACCGAGGTGGAATTCCCGAGAGTCCTCGGTGAATAATAATTCATTTGAACCAACTCATTGTGACAATGAGTCATGTTTTCCTTGATCAATTTGAATTGGTGACATCATACAAGGACCGCATGCGATGCAGAGGCGCGCTGCGGTTCAAGAAAAGCCGGCAGTGCCATTCTCGGAGCCCCATTACAAATACAGTGGTGCAACATGCAGTGCTACAGTACACCTACGCAGCTAACTTGCGGCACCATCACGAAAGGACAGGTGACACGTACCATCACTCGTGAGCTTTAGCCGGTACTTCTGATGTTGACAAAGCGGATAAAGCGATGCTTTTCTTTTCCTGGGCACTTCAATTCCACCGCCGTTTTCCCCTTGGATACACGTATTTCACCGACGAGTGCAAAGCCGCCTGAAACGTCGAGTGAATACCAGGCTGGCGACTGCAGCCGAGGAACAGCAAACTAACACCGACAGCCGCGCGTCACTGCCCCCCACCTCCAGCCCCGCACCGTATATGACCTGCTCAGGCACATACACCACGCACAGACACATATAGATGACGGGGGGGGGGGAGGTGAGAGAAGGGGCATCTCATCCTACAGGCTGACAAACCTCCCGACGGCTGCACTAATCATGACGCCAGCATGCAAGAGTGAAAATATTTCGACAGGGTGTCGGACGGCAAAGCTTAAAGGAGGCTGTCGCCCCAAAAATACCGACTGTTATAACTTAACATAATAATTATTATGAATCGCCTCCCAAAATTTATCTAGTGAAACCAAATTCTCCCAGCAGCGGACACGGCATTTCCGTTAGGATCTGCGCCTAACGACGTTGCCCGAACGGAAGCGTTGCGTTCCGTTACGTCACGGCCCATTAGCGGCGCTAACGTCCAGAGCGGCCCCCGCTGAGTAATGCCCGAACTCACGGTCACAGTGCGACTCCAGCGCTCTTATCACCTGACTCATAACCTGACGGTAACTCGACAATAAATTCCCATTTCCTGCGATCTGACATGAGTTGGAACTTAACATAAAAATTGAAACATGTCTAGTTCTTCATAATTCAAATTATATTACATTCGGAAGCAGACTCAGGTGCATTTCCTGGTCCCAATTAGAATGAATCAACACTACAATGATGACAAATGTAAACGTAATATGCCAAACGTCAAATGTAATACATATGACACAACGACATATGGCGCAGTAGCTCTATAACACCATAGCTCAATGAGCTTCATGTAGCACTTGCCGTACCTAACACATCGTCCATGTTCGAACAGTTGTATTGTAACTGCTATTGTAGTTTGTTGGTTGGAACAGACGCCACCGCCGCCCAAAACAAATTGCAATGGAATGGCACCTTCCCACTGCAAATTAGGCATGCGAGTTTGCGGTCTGCCCGGGGCATGGAGGAATTTGTGGTGACATTATATACGAATGTGTTAGGAGATATGGGACAATTGAACGGTGAAATGTTGGCAGCCATCTCTCCGGGTGACAGAACACCCCGGATTTATCACGCCATCGCTGTCATTCGGCACGAGTAATGAACCTTAATCAGCCATTTAGAGCCATATCATTATGGAGTAAACGGATGCCCACACCAATTTCATGGAGCCCGTGACGCTCCCACAGATGCAGCAGCTGAGTACCCGCTGACCAGTGACTTGTTACCGACTGCCGACCAGTCACACCAGTAACTGCACTGACCAGTCGGCAGTGGCCACTGACCGCCGACCGATGCTGATTATTGACCACTGACCATTGACCGCTGACCATTGACAGCTGACCATTGATCGCTGACCATTGACAGCTGACCATTGACCGCTGACCATTGACAGATGACCATTGACCACTGACCATTGACCGCTGACCATTGACCGCTGACCATTGACAGCTGACCATTGACCATTGACCACTGACCACTGACCGTTGCCGCTGACCGCTGACCAGTGACCAACAGTGGCAGCAGCTGCGTACGGTAATACCCCGCGGCAATCAGCTCCGTTCATCACACCTTCCATCCCTCCCTCTCCTCAGCCAGGTGGCCACCACCGTCAACTGCCCTGCCACCGTCCGCCACTGCCCTGCCATTGCCCTACCACCGTCCGCCACTGCCCTGCCCTAGCCCTACCACCGTTCGCCACTGCCCTGCCATTGCCCTACCACCGTCCGCCACTACCCTGTCATTGCCCTACCACAGTGCGCCACTGACTTGCCACTGTCCTGCCATTGCCCCACCACCGCTGGCCACTGCCCTGCCATTGCCTTGCCATTGCCCCACCACTGCCCGACACTGTCCTGCCATTGTCATATCACCGCCCGCCACTGCCCTTCCATTGCCCCACCACTGCCCGCCACTGCCCGCCACTGCTGGCCGCCCGTGCCACCGCTCCAGATGGCACGATACACCCACAGCAGTGGCCGAGCTAGGCTTGCGTGAGCCGGTATCGGCCGCAGCCATCGGCAGGTGTGCAGGGTGCAGGGGCACCTGAGCAGCGGCCAGACCGACGGCCGTCACTGGAAACGGCCGTGACGAAATGGCACCAGCGGCAATAGAGGACCACAACCGGCGGCGCCGACTTCCCTTCGGCCCGTATAAGTCGCCGCGCGGGAGGTGGGAGTCTGGCGGGGGCAGAGGGGCGGGGCCGGGGTGGATGCGGGGCGGAGGAGCATCGCAGGGATCTAGGGGTGAATCACGACATCGCAAAATCATCACGGGAATCGATGATGGGTTTCGAGGCGTCCACCCATCACCGGAAGTTCTACAGAGTTCACAAGAAGCTCGCAACGTCAGCGGGGGCACGCTTAAGCCGCGCTCTGCAATAAAATCGTCACGCAGCTAGTGCAGGCTTAAGAGTTGTCTGCAGATCGCTGGTTACACGTGGGCGTTCTGAGGTACACTGACGAACACGCCATTGGCCTGCAGAAGCAGGAGGCAGCACCACTCGAGTCACTCCACTGAAGACTTCCCTTCCCTCCTGAGCTCGACTCTCCGTCGACTCTCCCGACTCTGACTCCCCCTCCCGTGCTTACCCTCTCTCCATCCCGACTCCCTCCCCCTCCATCCCGACTCCCTCCCCCTCCTGGGCCCAGTCCGTCACAGCCCGCGGGCTTCATGAATAGTCATCAGCGTGGCGGGGGAGGTCCGTCGGGGGGGGGGGGGGGGGGGGGGGCTGTGACCACACGTTAGCTCAGCGGCCCGCAACGTGATTCATGCAACCACCACATTTCCTTAAATCGGCCGGTTTTCCAGCGCCGGCTGCGCACAGCAATTGCCCGGGCTGGGGAGACGTGCACACTACCTCCGCGTCAATTACGCCTAATTAACTCGGGGCTTCCTTAATGAGGCCGGCCTGCTGAAACAAAGCACGGTGAGCAGCCAGCACGAGCTGGAGCCGGAGCTGCGGGCTGGAGTCGAAGTCAGAGTCGGAATCAGAGTCAGGGTCGCGCCCACGGACGGGGAAAACAGTTCAACTCGGGTCCGCCGCAGCCGCAGCCGCAGCCGCAGCCGCAGCCGTCGCAGCCGCAGCCGCCGCTGCCGTCAAAAGAGAGAAGGTACAGGCCAGAGCTGAAGCAGCCTCGAAGTGACGTCACTCAGGCGGTCAAACTGATGGGCTGAGCTCCGGTCCTGTCTGGTGGAAAGAGACGAGGACAGCTGGAGTGGGGACCACTGTAACCTGGGCCTTTAAGTCGCCTCGTGCCGGCGCTCGGCGCCACGCGTTTAGCGAGAAAAAAAAAAATATGAGGGAACGGGGATCGAAACACCAGCGTGGATTAAACGGCGGCGGTTAAACAGTGACCATGTTATGAAGCTCGCCCCCCCCCCCACACACATACTTGTGGCTTTTCCGTCACCCACGGGGCCACCTCACTTCTACCGGTTGTATTTATTGCATGCTTAGTCTGACCAAATACGTGCACTAACAGGGCTAACAACCAAACAAAATCCTCGTTCCACTTTCCCCACTGGTCACTATTATTGGTGATTCCCTGAACATTCGGCGGCACGACATTTCTTCAAAATACGAGGGCGACATGCATCAGTTTAGACATGCGAATCGTTCGTATGTAGATAAAGAAGACAATATCTATCATGTAGGCGTGCGAGCGTCGTGTTTTTATACACATTGGCAATTCGCCATCGGGAGCTAACACATCGGGAGGTGTCAAAAGGTATCACATCAACTGAGCTGATAGCTTACCTTCCTGTCCTGTTATTCAATAAACAAAAGACTTTCTCTTAGCAACCAGAGTGATGCTTAGATCGTTTGTTTTTTAGGTATTCGTCAAAACAATAGTATGATATCACTACGGATCGACAGGCAAAGATTGTTGTAAGCTAAGGATGACAGAATGGACATGATGTTCTGGGCTGGCAACAAGAATGAAATAAATAACAGTCGGCAGAATCGTGTGCAGCTATCAATCCATGCACCTTCTTAGGCCAGTGAATACAGCAGGCGTTTCCACATTACCGCGATCGGCTCCACCCTGCAATGGAGGTTTCACCGGTGCTAAATCACCCCGTGTGGACATCGTTAGCGGACCAGAGACGGCCCTCACCCGTCAAAAGTAGTTTAGGAGGTGTGCTAGACTTACAGGACGCATTGAGCGTTTCACTGCAAATTTTACTGCGTCTTATGTTTCGCTACACCAGCGCGCAATGTAATTTATGGCTCGAGTTTCATAGTTAAATCCATTTCAGCCCACGCGTTTAACACCGCGTGAATACCTACCTCAAGTCTATGCCTAGTTTTGCTGCACAATGGGAGGGCGTCACCTCTGCACGAAAGTCAACATACCACCAAGCCATTCTCATTACCCTTGCAGTTGTACAATGATTGGTGAGTGGTCGTGCATTAATGCACTGAATGATGCTATCGATAAGATAATCGGTTCGAAACATAGTCATGAGGTAATTATTGTCTCCCTTAATCAATGGGGTCTGGATGCTAGGTGGCAGTCAGCGAAGAGTAAATAATAGCCCTTTTTTCTTTAGGATATCGACTGCTAAAACAGAAAAGCTCAATATTTCGCTTTATGTGTTTGTAGCTTCCTTCTTGGCAATGATCATTGCATGGTCACTGAAGCAGCCGTAACGACGAAATAGTTAGAAACTAATACGCTTAAGTTATGATTCTATAATTTAGAATACTCCATAAACAAAACGGCATTAATATTTACGATTTCATTCACTTCACTTTTAACTATACTCAGCGAAGTAGAACACTTACCACCACACAATCTCCACATCTTACTTCGATTGTGCCTTTCAATGACAACTCACTCACTGTTAATAGATACATTTCTTTACGAAAACCACCACGCACCGAAAGACATAGCTGTCATATTCATGAACACCATGACATTGCTTCTTCCACTGAAGGGTATTCGCGTGCATGCACAGATAAATCGTGGTTTTGCAGAATGGCCGGTGTGCAGATCAGCGGAGAAAGCTGGAGCGGCGATAATGGCAGAAATAGCACCAGTTCGCGCCACATCTGGCCATCACCGCATCTTAAGACTTTAAGTGCAATAATGCCGGTTAGTTAACTGCGCGCCGGGGACTGGCGTGGGCACTGGGTACAGCGGGCAGCATGGGCAGCTAAGGCTCGCCTCCTCTGCTCAGCAGACGGTGCATCTCATGTCCTGGAGATGATCCACAATGGAATAGGTCGAGAAGCTGCAGGTGAAAATGAGGAGCAAGGGACAGAGGATTCTCGACAGCAAAGGAAGCAGGTGGGAGGACCATGTTAGCAGAGAGAAGGAGAGACAGAGAGAGAGAGCGAATGTGATGATTACTGACTGAAAAGGGAAAGGGGAGGACTATGCTGGCACTGGCAGCAGAGGTAGCGTACCACCTTGGGCGCCATATAACCATAGTAGTTGCGGCGCCCTAAAACTCCAATACACCACCGGTAGCGTACCACCTGCCACCCCGGAGG
>JARFNZ010000018.1:31532-43489 GCA_031763405.1 Balanus nubilus
TATATATATGAAAGTAACAAGCGTTTAGAACGCCACACAATCATCATCCGATGACCCACACAGCCCAGTGCCCAGTGCCACTGCCTGGTCAGGAAGACGGAGAACAAAAGTCTGAGCGTGCCAATCACCTGGCCAGTTTCTTCGATCAGAGTAATGTTGTATTTAACGCCGAGAGGCCAATCCACGTGGATGTTGTCCTTGTTCAGCTGCAGCAGGAATACGATCAGAATGAAGAGCGCGTTGCACATCAGGAAGATGAATACCGATTGGTTACGCAGCTCAGCCAGCTCATCGGCGATCCGTTTCTGGAACACGACACGGATGACTCGTCACTCGTTAATAGATGTGGCCATGTTCGTAAACATGGATCTAAATACTTTACCAATCGACGGGTGGAGGCTGGTCAACAAACAGACATTATAAGCACCACTCGATTAGCAATATCTTCCAAATTGTCAACAGCGTGCAGCCTCCACGTTTTCTCCTCGGAAAACATAGAAGTGTGAAGGGAAACGGAAGTTTAAATTCCGCGAGTCATGTCACCTTTATGTCGCCATCTGCTAAGCCGAAATGCACAGGAAAGGCCATGCACTGTGCGAAAGAGCTCTACCCACCTTCTCCTCTTTGTTTTCGTCCAGCGGCCAGAGGTACTGTCCGATCAGGTCCTTCCAGAACTGGATCTCGTTGGGCGGCAGGTACTCCACCTTACCCTTCCGCAGCGCCTTGTCCTCGATCCAGAGCGGGTTCTTCAGCTGGTCGCGATGTTCCTTGGGCTCCACTGCGGGGGGGGGGGGGGGGACACGGGGCCCGGATCGTGGTCAATGGTATGGTAGACGAAGGGTCAGTGGAGTACTTACAACATAGGTCGTGGGGATACTTGGGCCGAATAACACATCGAAGCAGAAGTAACAGTTAAGGTCACTGTACGACGAACATCATCGCTGTTGGTCTATATATTGGTGACGAGTTAATATTGGTGTTATGTGGTACCGTAGATAACTACATCACATAGATATAGCAGCTGGATCCCGCCATACCAGAGGTAGAAATGTAAGCACCCTCTTAGTATAGTCTCATACTCTACCTATGTACAACTATTGGTATTATCCCGACTCGCCGACGGCGTGGGGCACTGTTGTTGTCCTAGTCCTGCTGTTGTAGGTACGACAGTCGATGCACCATGCTGTACCTGACATGTCGCTGTTGGTGTCGTTGTTATCGGAGCAGGTGGAGCGGTCCTCCTTCAGGGGGCTGATCAGTCCGCCATGCACTGAACTACGACTGAAACTGGACCGGCGGCCCGGCTGCTGATGGTGGTGGTGGTGGTGGTGATGGCCCCTGCGACACAAAACAGTTGTCACGGTACACGTAAAGAGTAGTGATCTCATGCCAAAAAAAATCGTTCCAGTTTTTCAAAACACAAAATATAGACAGACGATCTCATGCACGAACGCCGAATTGTAACAATGTAAGGACTTACGATACCACTCATCCATAACCAATCATGACCACCCAACAGAAAGGTCAAGCCAGCCATGAGCCACCGTACCAGCTAATAGCGTAATGACCAAAGCACCCACCCTTCAACAAGGTCCATGCGCCTGTTGAGGGCGTCCAGCGAGTCTGCGATCCGCTTCAGCTGTTCGCGCTCGTCGATCTGTTTGGGGTAGGTACAGCACATGATGCGGAACAGGTTGGCGAAGTTGAACTCGATGGAGCCGTCCTGGTCCTGCGGCCGGCTGTTGTACAGGTAGCCCAGCAGGCCGTCAGGACGCTTCTTGGCCTCCTCCACGGCCTTCCGCTCCTCCTCCAGTTCCTGCCGAACGGGGACGGTTGTCTATAAGGAACGTCTGCTATAAATTAAAACACAAGCCGACAATATACATGTATTGTATGGTCAACCAGTCATCGAAAGCGTTTCACTGCATGTTTCCCACAGTTGGTGACATCGCGGTGGTAGCGTACCTTTTTGGTCTTCTTGGCGAGCACCTCTCGGGTTCCCCAGGTGACGTTGTTGAGGTTCGTAAGTGAGTACAGGATGAGCAGCAGGTACATGGACGGGATGGAGAGCAGGTAGATGAAGCCGGGGAAGATGCACTTGAACTCCTGCGGGTGCAGCACGGCTGCTATCACCATGGACAGGATGGTGGCGATGAGGAAGATGAAGGAGGGCGATCCGGGACCGTCCTCGTACAGCTGCAGCGTCGTACCGACGATCACGGCCATCATGATCAGAGCGTAGGTCGCCGACAGGATCTGGGCCACCAGCAGCTGAAATGGACGGGCAGGCAGGGTTCGTATTGTTACACATGATCTGAGTTGGCCGCAAATAAACTAAATTGAATATCTGATAGACGGTGAAGGAAGTGATGACATTTGGAGGATCACTGCAGTGGAATGCATTTTTTGTGAGAGCGATGGAATGAAGACATAATGCTCTGATGAATAGGCACGCGATGCACTACTCTGTTCTTGGAATGCGTCAATAAACAGAGTAAACGTGTTACATAACACGTGCTCCATTTACGGTCAAAACCCCTGACATTTACCTGTATATTTGACTTCATGGTGAAGCAGACGATCATGAAGATGACGATCGGATAGATGTTGTACTGGAATGAAGTCCAGTTGTCGATCCGGAAGGCGGCCACGAACGCTCCCACCAACATGAGGAAGATCGTACCCGGACCGAGAATCGTACCGGCCATCAAGAACGTCTGAGAACACAATGACCAAATCAGTCCACGATCATATGTGACAGGAGAAGGGAGGCTCATTTGCACATACATACCGGTCATATAATATATCATAAATGATCACAATCGAGTAAACGTAGACATTCTGGCTCCTTGCGTCGTTGGATTACTTTGAATGAGCGTTGCTTCCATACGAGTTTACATATGGGTAGTCGGTATTTATTATCAGGGTGGTGCTATGACTACCGGTCATAATATTTACGTTTCAGTCTCCACCACTAACTTACCTGGTACATGACGTACGGCATGGATATATTGTCGTTGATCTTGATGGTGTTCTTGTAGTCCATGAGGAGGTCCATGATATTGGCGATGGTGGAGGGCACCCAGCGGCGGCGCTGGTTGTAGAACTCGCTGAAGCCCTCGGGGCAGTGTGTGAAGGCGTCGGAGGCGGCTGAGTAGTCGACTCGGTACCCCCGCTGCAGTAGGAGGGTACACAGCCAGCGGTCCTCGCCCTGATCGTACTGCACGTAGTGACGCGCCTGGTGGGAGGTCAGCGTGTATCGCTTCATCACGTTGTCGTCCATCAGACCCTTGGCACGGAACAGCGAGAAGCATCCGGGACTACAGAGCACGCAGCCGATCATGTGCTCGGTGGCCTTCTGCAGCCAATGGCCGATGGCGTACTCGAAGAGCTGGTACCACACCATCGGTCCGGAGCCGACCGGGTGGATGCGGCCGCAGGCGGCGCCCAGGTTTCTGTTCTTCTTCATCAGATCGACCAGCAGCTTGACGGCGCTCGGCTGGAAGTCGATGTCTCCGTCGAGCGTCAGCAGGTAGGTGTTGTCGGCCATGATCTCCTTGCGCTCCACCGAGATGTCCAGCTCCATCAGCCTGTAGCCGAGCAGGTAGTACATGTACATCACCTGGCTCCAGCGCTTCCTGTGACGGATCAGCATCTTGTTCTTGAGATGCGCGATGAGTTTGGTCTTGCCGGGCAGAGTCCAGGTGAGGCGGCCGCCGTACGGAGTGGGTACCTTGGTCGGTGGCCTCAGACGGATCGGGATCTGGTGCACGTGCGACGCCGCTTCGTCGATACACTCGACCAGCAGCTTGACGAACCGGTTCGCCACCTGCTCGTCCTCGTCCTCGTCCGACATCTCGAACGCGTCGTCGAAGAAGATGTGCGTCTCGAACTCGTAGTAGTCTTTGTCGCGCACCTTGAGGTACTCCTGGGCGACCTTCATGGCCGACTGGTCCTCGTCCATGCGCAGCACCGACTTGAGCATGTCCATCATCTCGTCGCGCGTCTCATGCCACATGGTGGCGCAGGCGACGATGCGCGTGATGTGGTCGGTGGCGCGCACGTTGGCCGTGTTGGACGAGTCCGTGTGGATGCTGATGGTCTCGTAGTGTTGCGTGCCGTCTGGATCGTCCGCGTCGGGCGCGCGCGAGTCGGTCTCGAGCCGCTCTGGGGCGTCGTCCTGCCGCCGGTTCAAGCCCAGCGACTGGTCGATCAGCAAGGCGTTGTACATCGGAGTAACGAACAGCTTCTCAGTTGTGGCCAGACGCTCGCAGTGAGGAGTCCAGATGTGCAGCGTGATCCAGGTCTGCGAGAACAGCCACATCACCCAGATCCAGACGTGCTGAAAACGGAAACACGACGTCAAGGTAGCCAAACATCAAGCTCTACATGCGTCAGACGGTATATGATTTTAAATATGTTTCGTTATTAAGGTTTGATGTTGACATGCACACTACACAGAATAAAGATAAGGAAAAGGTCGTGAAAATAACTTACCTGACGAAAAAGTAACGTAAATTAATCAACACTGACAAACATCCGACAAACATCCGGCACACAGTGCAGTAAAATGAAATAAATTGCATTTTACTGCACTTTGTCTATGATGGTAACTACCTAACCTCCGCGACTAACCTCCCCGGCGATGAAATCGCGGATGTAGTCCCCGCGAGGACACTCGAAGAACAAGTAGCCGGGTATGGTGTCCTGCATGAAGCAGGAGTCTCCCGAGCGGAGACCGCAGCTCATCAGCAGCAGGGACAACGTCACCGGGATCGTCAGGTTCACCGGGAACGCGAAGCTGAAGCCCTGGATGCAGATCTTGCAGGCGAACTTGCCTGGAGGGCAGATGGCGAGAGAGTGACGAAAGTTTTCTGCCTATTTCACGCCGGAAACGGGACGAGCAGAGCTCCGTTCTCGGTGTAAAGCAGGCATTAGACACAGACAACAGGAAGTGCATACAGTGCCTTCGGCGGGATAGGACGCTGCACGATTATATTGCGGTTCACTGAATGCCCCCCAAAAATATACAAAGCTAGTTAAGCCCCAAGAATGAATGCAAGTTTGAATGGATGAACACAAGTTGGAATGGATCAATCAATCAATATCAATTAATCAACCAATTAATAAATCAATCAACGTCAGACCGACATGCGACATAAACGTGTGTTCTATTAAATGAATTGATAATTTACTTGTAATTTTTACATATATTCTATAACATGCCAGAAGGAACACCCCAAACATATTTCCCGTAACTCCATGGAAATTACGCACCGAATATATAAGCGAAGTATGCGGCAGTGATCTGTATGAGGCACACATAGATGGGCGTGCTGCCGTTGGAGAAGATGGTCTTGGTGTCGCTGAAGAGCTGGTTGAAGTTGGCACTGTCTGTGGCCGTTACCAGGAGAGCCCGTGATGTCTGGGGTCGCAGTGAGGTCAAAGGTCAGGACAACGGAAGTTAGCAGGCATCGGAGAATGGACCCATGATGAAGGGCCGACTAGAAATTGCGCTGTCAAGACGAAAACTATACAACGATAAGAAGACGAAAAAGACGAAAATTGCGCCGCCAAGTAGACATTGAACAGAACATCTGCTATATAACTGAACAAAGTGATGAATATATCCGCTGTTCCTTGCTTGTAATGCACAAACACAATGCACTAGATTACTTGTCAATGTCTGTGATTTCAATAGGAAGCTGGTGAAATAGCATTAGGACATTTTTATAGATGACGATACACCAACATGACAAAGGGATATTTTTTTACGGTAACTCATTCTCTTATACTTTGATGTTGCAGAACAGATCATAAGCACGTATCACAACCGATCGGTGTTTGGACCTACCTCATTGATGAATATCTTATGCTGATCAAAGCTGTCCGTGAACTTGGTGAAGAGATCGCCGACGTTGTCCAGGCGGAGGAACATGAAGAAAATCATACAGGTAAAGAAAAAGAGGATCTTCCAGAGTGAGACGAAAAGGTACACCCAGTAGCGAGTCTTCTTAATTTTCTCCTTGATCACTCCCAGGTACTGCACGATACCTGTCGAAGGCCAATGGTCACTGAACAAAAGCGATTGTTCTTGATGTCTGTAAAATAGACCACACCTACCTAATTGGTTTCAGCGTCGGTCCCCTATTTCAACGGTAGTTCGTGGGAGTGTGGGGTCGAGCTTCTTCGCGCCATCGTTTTTGCCATAACTTATCCCACATTCTTTCCCACCTTCCCTGAAGTTTTGACACGAGGTCTCAGGTCAGGTCACCAGGTCACTAGGTCAGGTCAACTGACTGCACCTCCAAAAAAGTTTTCGGTCGTGCCAAGGGCACAGTGTTTGAGAGAAAGATATGAAGCTTCCAGGGTTGCATAAGACCATCAGTACCTAGAGGGTGTTCATTAATTAATGGAAAGAAGTAGCAATGTCACGTGCGAATTAAAAGTCACGTGAACATTTTTTTTACCTTATATCCTTTGAGCATATCTTTGGTCATTTTGCTATCCATAGTTAGTTTGAACCCATCCTCTTTCATATACCAGTGAATGGCTCCGGTTCCGAAGGGTCCGAATCGGCCCCTTGCATAAGCTGGCATCGTCGACGTCAGGTGCCTCTTGGTGCACACCGGGTCCAGGGACCAGTAAACACAGAATCATACGCAAGGAGCTCCAAACAGTCATGCGACCATCTGTGAAGAACGTAGCAACCAGAAGACACCACTGGTTTCAGGAGGACGGCGCTCCCTGTCACGTGCCCGAAGCGGTGATTGGCCTCCCTCAATCAGAAAGATCGGATCGAAACATCTCCCGCAAAATCGCCCATCACTGGCCCTCGTGCAGCCCCGATATGTTCATTCTGGACTTGCCTGGACACTTCAAAGTTCCCATCCATAAGAGAAAGTCCAGGAAAAGCAGATCAGGGCTGCTCGCGGGCTAGCGATGAGCATTTCAGGGGAAGATACTTCGATCGCCGATCCCCTTAAAGGAAGTCCATCACAACTCCAGACAAGCGACAGTAGGAACCTGCCGTACCTCTCAAACCAGCAGCGCTCATGGTTGCCATATTCTTCACAGATAGTCCCATGACCGTTCGGAGCATAACCAGGCATGACTCGATATTTACCGATCCCCGCAACCAGCGTGCACCAGAGGGCACCTGCCATCGACGGCGCCAACCCAATGCCAAAAGACCAAATCGGACACCTCGGGATCGGAGCCATTCACTGGAGTATGAAATAGGTTGGGCTCAAACAATTATGGATAACAAAATAACCAAATATATGCTTAAAGGGTATAAGGTAAATATGATTGTATCAAGTGAATTTTGCGCCCAGACCTATTATTATAAGTTAACCCGCGCCCCGATGGGCTATATCCGACCCCTGCCCGCCGATAGAAAAAGCTTTTAGGCTTTTGAAAGGTCATTACTCAGTCCTTTTTGAAGATATTGACTGGACATTTTGTACACATATTCATCGAGGGGGTCTGTAACACATATATTCCGGTTTTTTGGTTGAAAATTTTGTTAAATATGGCAAACATTCAAAATTGTGAGTTTGATTTTTCCCAATTTTCAACTTTATGCAACATCCGAAAATCCGAGATAGCAGTTTGATACCTCAATCTATTCTCAGTCTTCTGGTGTGAAACAACAGACTTTATCTTAAAAACTGTGCGACTTACAGCGTTTCCCGCAAACCTCTATTTTTGGCCTGAAATGGGAAAACATGACGTCACTCTGACGTCATTTCCGGATGACCTATCATGACCCCATCATTTTCTTTTGTCCAGTATGTGTGGAATTGACGTCGGAAGGGACCTGCAAAGTTTAGTGACGCTGCTAGTGTTATTTTGGTAGATATCACGAAAAAGGGGAAGGGGCCGTTTCGGCCCCCCTATCGGGGCTCGGGTTAAAACGATAACAGTGTCGCATTTTCCCTCGCACCAACAATTAGCCTGGTGGTCATCTTATGTAAGTGGTCATCTTATATAACTGGTCATCTTACATAACCCTGCAGTGAGGGATGGGCCAAGTCCATAATGTCCGTCCGGGTATGTCGGGCACGGTAAACTTACATCTCTAAAATATGCCGGCTACCCAGAATTGCCCGATCGGACAGTAGGGGTAATGTTCAGTGCAACTCACTCCACTTGGCGCACGCTGTTATCTCGAAAATCCCATCCATTCAAAACATTCGGAATAAAATTAGTTTGACAAGTTTCAGAATGGTGCCAGACATTTGTTTGGATGTTTGCTGCATATCTCGGTGATCACTCAAACAAGTGGCAGAAAGACGTGTCCCCTCAGACAAGCAACGTCAATTGAGAGAAAAACATGGTGTGAGAGTTGCATGTGCCCGGAGCTGTAACTTATCTCAGACGTAGACGACGTCCCACCTCCAGCACCATTAGACGTCATATTACAGCCGTGGCCCACCACAGGTCAGCTGCTGACTAAACAGGGCAAATACTGAACACCTGCCCGAGACAGGTCAGCTGCTGACCGTACAGGGCAAATACTGAACGCCTGCCCGAGACAGGTCAGCTGTTGACCATACAGGGCAAATACTGAACACCTGCCCGAGACACATCAGCTGCTGACTAAACAGGGCAAATACTGAACACCTGCCCGAGACAGATCAGCTGTTGATCGTACAGGGCAAATACTGAACACCTGCCCGCCACAGGTCAGCTGTTGATCGTACAGGGCAAATACTGAACACCTGGGCTTGGCGTCTAGCGAGCAGCCGCCATTGCAGCTGACTAGTCAGCTCCGAGCCTGGTGCCTTGTACTGCTCCATACCAACTGAGCTGGGTTGAATGGGGTGGCAGATTAACAGAGTACTAGCCCGTCTCTGCGGAGGCCGGAGAGTGTATCATAACGGATGCCCACCATGTCAGGAAGGCAAACGGAGCTGGTTCAGCAGGGCGCCGTCCACTCACGGTGCAATGATGGCACGTGCTGGTCCATGGGAGAGCTCGGCGGCATCTAGCCACTTCTCCAGCTGACCGCCCAGCTCACGCTCTGTAACAGGGACATGGGGCATGGAGAGGCATACAGTAAAATATGACCCCATCTCATGCTCTGTAATGGGGGCATGGAGCATGGCGATGTGTGCAGTAACAGATAACCCAAGCTCATGCTCTGTAATGTGAATGTGGGCACATTGGGCAGTGAGATGAGATAGGCAGAGACCACAC
This sequence comes from Balanus nubilus, assembly GCA_031763405.1. Taxonomy (NCBI): domain Eukaryota; kingdom Metazoa; phylum Arthropoda; class Thecostraca; order Balanomorpha; family Balanidae; genus Balanus; species Balanus nubilus. Next base: position 40,737 of record JARFNZ010000018.1, read on the forward strand.
TGCGTGCAGCCTCAGCTTGTTATGAAGTCACACTGAACGCAGAAGCCTGACTGTAGAACACGGTTTATGTTCGACACTTTTCACACAGGCATGATGAGTGAAAAGTAGTGAATAGGATTGTTTAGAGAAAAACCACAGCTTACTAAAACAGAGCTACGCTCTAAACAGAAACATTCCAGGAAAATTATGCAAAAGGCAAGTGCAATGTCTGTCTATATATTGAACCACCGTGGTCTTTGGCATTGTAGCCAACCCAGACACACAGTTGGGCCCACCTGAGTTGGAGTACCAGCTCCCAGCATGTGAAGCCTTTCTGACTGAAGACATCCTGGTTCCTATTTTGAGATCTTCTACAAGCACCTGAAAATGAGCTTGTTGTCAATACCTTGTAGCCGAGTTACTGAACACACCAGCTTTAAAACCTGCTATGTAAATAACCTAGAAGAGTTAAAAAAAAATATTGGTGCATGGACTATACCTATTTCGTCAAATTTAAGACAAGTGAAATTAAATATAGGACAAGTAAATTCGATTTAACACAAGTAAAATTCGATTGAGCACACTAAAAATTATATAACATGAGTAAAATTCGATTTAAGACAAGTTAAGTTCAAATTTAAAACATGTTATATTCAAATTACGAAATGTTAACTATAAATTAAAACAAATGCTTCCTTATTCGTAAAAGCGTCGTGTAGAGTGCATTGAAGAATGCTGAAAACGGTGTTCCATGAGTATCTGAATGATTACGCACTAGGGATGTGACGAATATTTGTTTAGGGTTTAACTGCAAAGGAGTTAGGAAGAACTATTAAATGTATCATTGTATCTATTATTGCATCTCAGTGAAGTGCTCATAAACACAAACTCCTTTTTGATCCCTTTGAACTCCTCGCTGGTATCGTCCAGTATCGCCTTTCCCCCACTACTTCTCTGTATTCATTCGCTTCACCTCGCACTCCGTCTCCTGCACCGGCCATACTATCCAGTCGGTCTCCATCCTGATCTGCTTCCACACAAAAATATATTGTAGCTCCATAATTGGCCTGTTGCACGTTGATTTTGTATTTTATATTTATGTCAAATGAGACCAAACCTGTCAAATAAAACACACAAATTTGTATTGGACTATTCGTTTTGCAGTTAGATAACTAAAATATTGTGTGTTTCCTCCTAAAATTCCGAAAAAGAAACAACCACCCTGAAACGGTCTGTGATTGGTCGAGGCGGCCTCAGTGATCAAATCGTATCGTAGCAGTATGGCAACAACGACGTCGGTGAATGGCTGCTTCCATGAGGAGTCGCACTTTTCCATTTTAATGAGCTATCAGCTTTCACAACACTTAATCACCTTTAAGCACTAAGCCTATAAAACATACATCTGAAGGAGCATGGCGTATAAGCTCTTAGTTAGCTGCGTGGTGCCGTTTGCACGGGATATTTAAAAAAAAAAACGTCACGTGGAGAAGATAATTTAATCCAGGTGGAATACTGAATCCGGGCAGCTAAACCTATGCAGAGTAGTTTATTTTGAAACATTTTGACTCATTTCAGAATGCTTTTCTTTACTATATCTGTAGTGAAGGGCATGTACGGAATGTTTTATTTTCATTCCAACTTCATTTCTACCGCTGCCAGTTTATGATTAGGTATGTGGTGTCTTCGTCGTCAGCAAGTCCGGACGGTCTCGATTATTTCACACTGCACTAGCTGAGACATTGATGGATGAAGGTGAGTTATGCCGTGTATTGTTAAAAACACTTTCTTTCAATCCAATATTTTCCAAATTTCAGTGAAACATATTATGTATAAAAGGCATACCTACCAATTGCAAATCTTTGGACTTTTGAGCAACAACCGCCGTCGGACCATTCTAACGCCACAACTTTCCTGTCACGTCACAACTTTCCATTCAAGTACCTGATTTATTCATGAATCTTATTTTCAAATAAAAAAAATAGGAAAGAACTCCAATACCAACTCAAGGCACACATGTACCAAAAATTATCAAATAATATGAACTTTTCGATGGTGCTTACATCCCACAACGTGCAACAGGTCAAATTCTTCCAGTATAAATCCCCCTTCCAGTGTAAATCCACCTTCCAGTGTAAATCTATCTTCCAGTGTAAATTCACCTTCCAGTGTAAATCCACCTTCCAGTGTAAATCCACCTTCCAGTGTAAATCCACCTTCCATTGTAAATCCATCTTCCAGTGTAAATCCATCTTCCAGTGTAAATCCACCTTCCAGTGTAATAAATCCATCTTCCAGTGTAAATCCACCTTCCAGTGTAAATCCACCTTCTAGTGTAAATCCTCCTTCCAGTGTAACTCCATCTTCCAGTGTAAATGCACCTTCCAGTGTAATAAATCCATCTTCCAGTGTAAATCCACCTTCCAGTGTAAATCCACCAGCGGCGGTTGCAATGGGATCATTCGATGTTTTGTCTAAGGCCCACCCCACACGGTTGCGTCTTCCATGCCCTGCGTTGTGATGCGTCATGATGCGTCCCGATGCGATTTCGATACCGTGACAAGCTTTGACATACATTTGGTGTTATAGACATACTATTACTATGACAAGCTGTAAACAAGCCGATTTCTTACATCCGTTAGCGTCATCACTCTGTTGTCACTCCGTTAGCATCATCACTCTGTTGTCACTCCGTTAGCGTCATCACTCTGTTGTCACTCCGTTAGCGTCATCACTCTGTTGTCACTCCGTTAGCGTCATCACTCTGTTGTCACTCC
>JARFNZ010000018.1:58814-71200 GCA_031763405.1 Balanus nubilus
CCCCCCCACACACACACACACTTCTCGTGACGTTCCTACGCCTATGCTGCTGACTGTCGAGAACCTACTGAGGAAGTTGACTCCTGCAGCTGAGCTAAGCTCCGACAGCTGAGCTGTGACAGCTGAGCTGTGACAGCTGAGCTCTGACAGCTGACCTCTGACCTCTGACCTCTGACCTCTGACCTCTGGTTCCCGATGACCAACTGACCTGCGGTGGCTGAGGAACTTGCCGGTGACGTGACCGGAGCCATCACAGCCGGGCACCGGACACCGCAGCGGCTCGCTGTCCTGGCCGTCCCGGCGACCCTTGGGTTTGTTGGCGCGCGGACAGCCGGACAGACTGGAGGACACCGCTGGTCAGACACGACCTATGGTACAGTGGTGCCACACACGTGCCGCCGCGCTCCAGCTCGGTCGAACTCATCTGATACAATACATCTGCTTTATATGTCAAACCGCACGCCGTCGTCGCTCTTGTGATTGTGTTTTGCGAGTTAGACTGTGCCGCCCAACCTTCATGTAATGCGGGTAGTCTCTTCATAACCCACCCGAAGTAGGAACCCCGACTGTGGCCTGCCTGCAGCCAGGCACGTAGCCAGGATTTCGCTCAGGGAGGGGCCACGACACATTTTCAGCTACCGGAAGGGGGCCATGACTCCCTTGCCCCCCCCCCCCCTTGGCAATGGCTACGTCCCTCTGCAGCCGCGTAGTCTGCCCACCAGCCCCCGTAGTCTGCCCACCAGCCCCCGTAGTCTGCCCACCAGCCCCCGTAGTCTGCCCACCAGCCCCCGTAATCTGCTCACCAGCCGGCCCGTCCCGGCTGGCCGTGCCGGCGTGACTGACCTGCGGTGGGTGGCGTAGTTGCCGGTGGCGTGTCCCATGCCGTCACAGCCGGGCGTTGGGCACGAGATGAGCTCGCGGCCGTCCCTGCCGCGAGGGCGTGTGTACGTGAACGGGGTGGACCTGTCGGGAGAGACGGCAGCCTGTGGTCGCTCTCTCTCCCTCTCTCTCGGCCAGGCACCGATGACGTCAGCAGCCGGCAGCACGGACACATACACTCACGGGGAGACACCGACACACATACATACATACATACATATACATACATACAGACGCGGCGCACGGACGCATGCAAACACCAAACATGGAGATAAACTCAGCGACTGATGAGTTTATCTCTATGTTTCTATGAGAAAGACCAGCACGGAGCAAAAGCCCGGGTGTCAAAGTCTTGAGTGTTTGTAAATATTAATAAAGTTAACAATCAACAAATGTTTATGACAGCAATGTGTTTCCCATCTTCGTTTCGTCAATGAAAATATGAATAAATATAAGATATGTAAGCCTCCAGCACTCCAGACCAGATGATTAGAGTCAACGACTGTTATGCCTTCTCATGAGCGTCATTTTCTCATGTTGATCCGCGCACAGAAAGCCAAACGTCCCAGCGCCGCGGTAGCGACTTAAGTATGACTTAAACAATAGGCTTAGCGAGACAAGTAACGCAAGTATTTCCGTTGGGCATTTGTGCAAAATAAGTCGCCCTCAAACTGCCGGTGAGCCGATGATTGCGTCTCGGTCGGCCGGCGCCACAGGCCACTCACAGGTCTCGCTGCAGGGTGTCGGTGCCGGCGGCAGTCAGCGGCTTGCCGGCGGCCGCCACCGAGTACGGCACCGTGTACGGCGAGTACGCCGCCGCCGGCGTGTAGTTGGCCGAGTACGCGGCGCTGTAGTCGGCGGCGGCGCCGTACCCAAAGCTCTGGTACGCGGCGCCGTTGTAGGTGGCGCCAGCGTCGTAGGTCGGCCGGTGGTACGTCAGAGAGGTGGAGTAGGTCGCTGCCGAGGGGAGGGGAGGAGTAGGGGAGTCAGGTCCAGAGCGGTGATGCCAGTGCTGTGGAGCATTAGGTGCTTATAGAGACACAAGGGTCACACGTAAGATCGTGGTGGATATGTGCAATTGAAGGATAGCCACAGAGTTAGCTCTATAAAGTAAATGGACAATATCGTTAAAATAGTACACATTATCGCGCCATACAGTGTTGCTGTGAGGATTTTCTCAGGGATCAAACTGGGATTCCACATAACGAGCGCACCGGAAAGACAACGAATCTCGCCTACCATCGGCGATCGGTGAGGGCGGCGCGGCGCGGTGCGACTCACGATTGAGCGTACCGCGGTACAGGACGCTCTGAGAGTCGGTGTACTCCAGGGTCTCCTGGTAGGTGGGCTGCGAGGAGGCGGCGGCGGCGGCGGCGGCGGCGGCAGCGGCAGCAGCGGCGGCGGCGGACGGGTCCTGTGTCGACTGTGAGTCGCCCGCCGCCGGGAGGTGACTTGTCGAGGTCGCCGGCGGCGGCGGTGGCTGTGGCGGCTGTGGCTGTTGTTGCTGCTGCTGCTGATGGTGATGCTGTTGCTGTTGTTGCTGCTGCTGGTCTTGTGGCTGCTGAGGCATCTGTTGTTGTTGTTGTTGCTGCTGCTGCTGTTGCTGCTGCTGCTGCTGCTGCTGCTGCTGCTGCTGCTGCTGCTGCTGCTGCTGCTGCTGCTGCTGCTGCTGCTGCTGTTGCTGTTGCTGCTGCTGCTGCTGTTGCTGCTGCTGCTGCTGCTGTTGCTGCTGCTGCTGCTGCTGCTGCTGTTGTTGTTGTTGCTGCTGTTGCTGCTGTTGCTGTTGCTGCTGCTGCTGCTGCTGTTGTTGTTGTTGCTGCTGCTGCTGCTGTTGCTGAGATGTAGCTACCGCATAATCCTCCCTTGAATACATCACCTATTGGGAAACCAAGAACAATACCGACAGGTCAACATTGGTACAGGGTCTTTCATTCGAAATGTATTTTTTTAATTTGTTCATTTTAGGCATTCAAACCGGATTATGTTGGGTAGAATTGGTATCATATGGTTTAGTACATCTGGACATTTTGTTATTTAATTGTTTTAAACTGTGTCCCTTCGCTGCGACCGTGTTTTGTGAAATATTGTTATCCTATGTCAAACACGATTTCCTCTAATTTGGCAGTCATGATTTTTATGTGTAGAAGTGTGTCTGTCAAACTCTTCCTTGATGGACGTCTTTGATTTTAAGCGCAATAACTAGATTTTGGTTTTGTACTCTTATATGATCATTGTACATGCTAGTCTTTAATTTTTATCGACCTCAGTTTCTCAGTTTAGCCACCTGAGACTCGAAGGGCGCCCACTGCAGATGCCATAGGCATCGCAGGCTCGGCAGCGCAGGCACCGCACGATTCGGCTCGCTTATTTCTCTTCGACTGACTAAGCAAGAGCATTCACCATCGTCTTCAGATCTCTCTCAGTGATGCTGACGGTGTCCTCCTAAGGTTGGCTAAAGCGACATCCTATGGAGTCGGTGGTCACTATTCAGTCTAATCCAAGAGCGAGGGGTCGGAAATCTTGGCGGTCTAAGGGTGCCAGTGAGGCGATTGGTGAGGGAACAGCGAGGGGGAAAAGCCACGCTAATTGCGGGGTATGGTAGATGCTGTTTAGGGATGGCTGATTTTGTGGCAAACTATCTTCTGTTCTCGAAGTACAGATGCGATATGCACGTGCCACAAGCTCAAAATTCACGTTCAATTTAGCCTATCTTGGGAACATCCTTTCGAACGATTTACATTAAATGTCGACTTTGACATTTGGTGGGAAACGTCTCTAAAACAAGCTCGTATTCGATGGACCACGCTTAAAATGGCTTAATATCAAAATGTCCAACTATACTTGACCAGATGGTACCAATTTTACCCATAGAAGTCCATCGTAAATACCTAAAATGAACAAATTAAAAAATACAGTTCTAATGAAAGACCCTGTATGACTAACGACAATGACAGTTACAATGACTTACTATCTGACGATCACGAGAACATGCTGCCCTCTTGCCATCAATATTTATCCTTTGCAAGCAAAAATTCCGGCGCGAACCCACAGTCAACAGTACACAAGTGCCAAAAACAAAAAGAAATCATCGCTCAGCAAAGTACACTATCATACCATCAGACTTCACACAAACATACTTGCTGGCAACAAAATTAATGATCAACCATTGAGCACAATTTCATTCAACCCAAGTCACCACAGCGCAGTGTGCGCTCCAAGCCGTGCTGACCTTGCGCAGCGCCTTGAGCCGGTACGGGTCCATGATGGCCACCGAGACGGAGAGCGCCTCGGGCGTGTACTTGAGTCGCTGGATGCGCACGGCAGCGCGCACGCTGTTGATGGCCAGCTTGAACATGCGTCGGCCGGAGAAGGGCCGCTCGCGAGCCTGCCGGGTAGACAGGGGGGGCGGCGTCACTCACAGGTCCCGCCCACACCGGAGGGCAGGTCACGGGTCAGGTCCCCGCCCACACCGGACGGCAGGTCACAGGTCACAGATCCCCGCCCACACCGGACGGCAGGTCACAGGTCACAGGTCACGGTCGGCGGCCGGTACCGGTCCTGGCCGGCTGCCGGCGACTCCTCGGGCGGGAATACACGGGTAGAACTGCCTGTCATAGACGCCAGGCACGTGGTTAGCGCGAGGAAGCTCGAAATGCAATGCGGCTACACCCGCGTGGAGCGGCGGTGCTTCTTCCTGGCCTCGCTAGAAATAACAACACGTGGCGACAACTAATCTACGCAGATAAATAACTTTTTTTTATATTCCTACATCCTCAGAAAATACGAAATCAATTTACTATCGTAAGGCATCAAATGTAAAAAAAAAAACAGATGGGATTTCGTTCATTTCGTGTACCGTGCAACAAACCTCCCCCTAAAAAGGCCTGCCCTTTACAGGGTATATGTAGATACCCAGGTTAGAATAAGCCCTGTTTGGGACGAGATGACCACCAGAAAACGTCCGAAAAACATGAAGAATCGCATGCATCATGCACATTTAAAGAAAAAGAACAAAGAGATAATGACGGAAAACCCATATTTAAAGATTAAATGATCACTTGGCGATTACAAGATTGAGCAAGGCAGGCTACAAAACTTGTCATTGGCTATTATCGAAGGTGCATTACAGCCAGGTGAGATCGCTACCCGCGCCCTGGTGGGCCTCTGAGCCACCTTCGCCCTGGTGTGTGTGTGTGGGGGGGGGGGGGACTGGGATCAAAATGACCCCATTATGATCCCCCCACTAACTCGAAAACTAAGAAGGATATAAAGACACGGAAAAGCGATCCAAAGTTCAATGTCAGTCGAAATAACTTTGCTCAATTTTTGACTGAGGTCAATATTACGGTCACCAGAGGTCATCAAAGGTCAAATTTTCCCAAATAAGCGCTTGACAGGCATTCCGCTGTTACATCGGAAACTATGCTAGCTAGAAAGAAAACGGGCAAAAATAGTAGAAAGCCCTTGAAACGCTCTTTCGCTTAAATGTGATCAGATTAGACCTTTCGTCAATAGTTAGGTTCCATGGGTCATCAAATTAAAAATGTTCCGAAAAAAGTTTTCGTTAATAACTTCGGTCTACTAAAGTTGGAACCATTATTTTGACACAATCGTGTTCCTCTCGTCAAGGAGCTGCGAAACAAATACATGGTGACATTTAAAGGTTAATTTCCAAATCTGACCTCGGATCAAGGTCAAATGGTGGCCCAAGTAGGTCAAGTTGGGCCATGTTGCATATGAATCGATGCGCTTTGACGAGACCAACAACACATGGGTACCTTTCGCACGTTTCTATCTCTTCTCTATTAAGGTTGTAGGCAAAAAAGCGTAAGTGATCTCATGTGACACCAGATTATCTTAAAAGAGGTCACTATCCAAAACTTGCATTTGGGTCATCAATAATAGCTAAAGATACTACGAACCTGAAGGAATGACTGATCCTGTTCGTATCTTTCAAATAGGAAGCATTTTAATATTTCCCCATTGACTTATATTGGAAGGTTCACGACATTGACCTGATCTTAGGGCACCGATATGAAAAACGAAATATAAGAATTGAAGGTTCCTATATCCTCATGAAATCCTCCAACTTCTAAATTTATCCGAAAAACACTGGGCTGGGCACGACTGCACACATTTTTGGAGTCAAGTTCACTTGACGTGACCTGGTGACCTGACCTGAAATGACCTGGAGTGAAAAATTTAACATAATGTGCGGAATGGAAGTCCAAATAGCTGTATCAAATTTGGCGGCCGTTTTTTCACCGTAAGCGAAACCCCCGAAGGAGGGAGGGGGGGGGGTCACGTTGACCCCAACCAGGGCGAAGATTAAGGAGAGGCCACTCAAAATTGATCACGGCAGGCAGGCTGGCAGATAACTTCAGAATTGGGCACGGATTGGAATACTGGCTCAGCTTAGGACTACCGCTCCGGATGCAACTCTCAACAAAGTCAGGTGACTGACATCTGAATGGAAAAAGAGTAAATGAAATATAATTTAGCCGGTGCAGGAGCAGGGGACTGCGTCTGATGAACGACGTGATCGGGCTGAGGACGGGAGGCTGGCGTGGCGATTCCTGCGATAAATAATGGAACCAAAAGGTATCTCGGCGTCTTGCTGGAAGTGCAAAGGACCTCTGCTGTACCGGCTGGCAGGTCGGGACGCGCGGCGATTTCAGCTCTCACCTCTGCCGTCGGCGCCTCCTCTATGTCCGGCGAGGCCACGGGGCAGGGGGGAAAGTCCTGTCATGCACAGGACACAAGTACAGGCGTCAGCAGAGCGTGGCGGCTAGCGGCCGGCGGCTGTCCTGACCGACACCGCTGCCCGCCGCCGGCCGACAGGGAGAGAGCGAGATAGAGAGAGAGAGTGAGTGAAAGGGGGAGCAGGGCAGAGAGACGGCACAGCACAGCACTACACTGCACTGCACGGCGGGCGCCGCAAACGCCGTCACTGGGTGGGCTGGTGATGGTCGCGGGCATCACAGTGCGCTCACTACGTATAGCTCCGAGGTAAAGTGGAATCACTTTCCCTTGCACTCCCTGTATTGGACTCCCTGTATTGGACTCCCTGTGCTGGACTCCCTGTATTGGACTCCCCGTATTAGACTCCCTGTACTGGACTCCCTATATTGGACTCCCTGTATTGGACTCCATGTATTGGTGTATTGGCTGTGGCTAATGTCCTGTGCTTGTATATAGTGTTTAACAAGAAAAACGGTAACATTTTAGCACTTGGTAATGAACAATTACCAAAATAGAAACTATACATTCAATACTGTTGTATCCGACAAGCTAGATTGAAAACAGAACAAATGGTTATAATACGAGGCTATAACGCAGGCTTCCAACAAACGCATAACCTGAAGCATGCTATTCAGCATGCAATAAACAAAGAAACAACTTTGGAGCAGTAAGGCATCGAAATCAGCAAAAAAAGAACACCGACAAACGTTATGCGCGGAAAACCGTCTGCCGGCAGCTGGGCATTCTATACACCATACAAGTTGTGAGTTGTATGTGCGTGTTGAGCGTCCCATCACCAACCCAACCCGGCAGCGCCTGCAATACAACACTGGCCAAATACACCGCACTATAATACAGCAAAGCTGTAGCCGAAAACACTATCTAATGGGACCGCTCACCAACATCAAGTCTGGTAACATTATTCAAACTAGCTACAGAGGCTGGTTACTAGTAAAGCGTTCAGCACAGCAAACCAGACTAATGGCGACTGCGCTGAGACAGCCGTGGAGACTCCAACGGTAAGGTGTTGGGTTAGGGAGACCACGCCTGCTACTGTTCCGGGGGTGACCGAATATAACGGTGGCTGGTGGGCATTGGACTGTGCAAAGCATAAAGGTTCCGAAACACCAGCAACGTGCCAGACTATCACTCGTGCAACGTATAATTAGTCGCTAAAATGGTTTAAAATTAAGTAATAGATATAAAATGCATCGTAACTAACTACACCTTTTCACACTCGATTTAAAAAAGCTGAAATTCTATTTAAAAAAGCTGCAGTTCGATTTCAAAAACTGAAGTTCAATTTAAAAAAGATAGCGTGCAAATTGTGATTGAACTTTTTTTAAATCGAAGTGCAGCTTTTTTAAATCGAACTGCAGCTTTTTTATATAGAATTTCAGTTTTTTTAAATCGAGCGTGAAAAGGTGTAGATATATTTTTGGCGTTCAAGAATTTCGAGGATCATCTTCGGAACTCTATTCTAAAGCATGGTCCAACAGCGGACTCTAAATTAAAACAAATCAGAGAATGAGATGTGAACCGTTTGCGTGAGGCTATGTTAGAGCTGCAGCCATTAGACCGTTATTCGGCACCAGCCAGTCCAGTCAATAGGGACTGGCGGCCAGTGGTCAGCAATAGACAGAAACAATAGGAAATAATAGTCAAGTCAACAACAGAGAGAAAAGACCGGAAATACAGCTTCATGGTTCCATGCAGAGTACCTCCACCATAAACGGTAAGCCATACAGGGAAGGCGGCCACACCAGATGATCGACCTTGCCCTTGTCCCACCACCAAGTTCACCGTACACCAAGTTCACCGTTCAGCAGCAGCAGCAGCAGTTCAGCAGCAGCTCAGGGGTGAGCTGACGGCATGCGGGGGAGCGGGGGGGGGGGGCGGCCGTGTACGCACCGTCACCCGGTGGAAGAAGGGGTGCTGCAGGGCGTCCCGCACGGTGATCCTCCGCGCCGGGTCCACAGAGAGCAGACGACTGATCAGGTCCTTCGGCGCGTCTGACCACAGTCGGACGACACATGTCAGAGACGGTACACGGGCCGCACACAGAACACATACATAATTGGACACATGTCAGAGACGGTACACAGACCAGGGCGGACCACCCCATAGGCTGCACACTGACAGGTATACAGAACTCACAAGAACACACATACAGATATGTAGAACTCACAATGAGCTAAACGAAGTTGGTCAGACCGATCGAATGTGCTGTTCCAGCTGCAGTAGCCAACAAAAAATATGAGAATGTTTCCTATTCATCGTCCAAATATCAAACATTACACTCAACTGTTATGACATGACACCAGCAACACCTGACGCTCACCAGTGTGACGTCACGGGCATACCTCACGCTCTGCCGTGACGTCACAGATACACCAACCGCTCACCAGTGTGACGTAACGGGCACATTTCACGTTCTGCCGTGACGTCACAGAGACACCTACCGCTCACCAGTGTGACGTCACGGGCACATTTCACGTTCTGCCGTGACGTCACGGGGACAGCTGCCGCTCACCTGTGACGTCGTCCCACTCAGGGGAGCCGAAGGTGAACTTGCCCTCCATGATGTTGCGCAGCATCACCATCTGCTTGCGGTGCCAGAACGGCGGACAGCCGACCAGCCTGAGGCAGCGCACCAACGCTCGGTTAGGGGGACAGTTCTCCCTCACGATCGAAACATCAGCTAACGAAGGGTCTGTTCCAGCGGCGCCCCAAACTACTCCCATAGCAGTTTGGAGGAGGCTGGAGCAGGATAGAGCAGCGCGGGCAATAGCTGACTGTGGGTTGGAGCAGCCACGGGAACGATCGGAGGAGTTTGGAGGGACTTTGATCCAGTTGGAGGTGCGTCTGGAACAGAACCGCAGTGAATACTTCGACGCCTTTGTTCCATCGTCTTCCAAACAATATAATAACGCCAAGCACGTTGTCATTTGAATGTTTAACTTGGTGTAATGAATTGGTGTAATTGTAATTGTAATTGTGTGTGACTGTGTATTTCATGTGGTGTTTCATGGTATTTCATGTGGTGAATTGGCGTAATTGAAAGTGACGCGAATATGATTTGCGAATGGTTTCTTTTTCCGTTTTGATTCTACGCTTGTTCGGCTTATTCGTATTATTTATCGTCAGTTTTAGTTGCGAGTAGTACCTGTTATTAAATAACGCAGCGGCGGTGGGCGACTCGGGACGCCGAGCGTGACGTCACGTGACCGGCGCCGGCTCCGCCAATAAGAAGCGTTTTTGGCGCCGGCGCTGATCTAGGAGTTGGGCGCGCTCGTCTCGGTCATCTCTCGCTCACCAGTGTGACGTCACGGGCGTACCTCACGCTCTGCCGTGACGTCACAGATACACCTACTGCCGTGATTTGATTCGCGTCTCCGTGTAGCGTCTGATATCTAACGGTGAGTTAGGGATGTAAATTTGATGACTGTTACATAAATGTGTTAACGTGATTGCTATTACGAAGCTAATTTGTTGCAAAAATTGAATTGTTGATTTTGAGCTGACGAGTCGTTGATTGATTTTATTTGGTTCCTTTGTCCTTGTCTAGTTTTGTTGCGGTCTTGCTGTAGTTTTCCTGTTTGTTTGGAGGACATGGCTTTGGGGGTTTTGGGCCTTGTGCCCGCCTGGCTGGCATTAAGGTGGCGTCTGCCTGATGTAATGGATCGCCTAATACACACTAAAGTCGAACTCGCTGTGTCCCGCTGTCCCGACCCCGCTTAAAATATTGTTCAAAAAGTAGCCAGATCTACATTTGCAGTCATGCATTCGGGAAAATACAAGATATACTTACAGCGTGTACATTACGACGCCGCAGGCCCACCTGAAACACAAGTTCGCTGGTCATTTTCCATGCATACAGACTCTTGGAATGTTTTGCAACCAGCATATTCACACATTCATTCAGAATATTTCAGCAAAATGTTGTCACAAAGGAAGAGTATTGCTATTATTGTGAGAATACTGACAAAAGTACAAAACAAGAACGACAAAACAAGAACGAACGACTACAAAACGATTAGTTATTACTATGGTATAATTGGAAGATCACATCACTAAATCGCATAGATATACTGGTAATAACATTCAATGTCAGGAATTATAAATATACAACGCAAGTGAATATGCGTCATAGCACGTTGCTGTGCCGTGCGTGGCGAGGCAAGCAAGTCACTATTTGAATGGAAGGCGCGTGCAAAGCAGGCGAACAAAAGCGTGCCCAAGGCTAGGACAAGGTGGGCATGGATGGTCAGGTCACTTACCGGTCAGCATCAAGGCAAGCAGGGCCAACTCACCCTCGTCAGAAGGTCATGCTTAGGAGAGTATTTTCAAAGGCGGACATTGCAGGTAGGAACTTTAAGTGAATAGAGATCGCTTAGACGGCTCCGAATTGTGGTAACTTATTATTATCACAATTTGGAGCCGTTGCATTAGTTATAGGCTTCGGCCGTGATAGAAGAACAAGACAAACTGTTTAGAAATTAAGTTGTCCATGAAAATGGCATTGTTCCATTTTAAAATAGATGGCTACCAATCAACGATTTAATAATAGAACAGACTTGAGATGCAAAAATAGACTGTGATGATAGAGAAGAGATTACAGGAATAAGAAGCGAGGAGAGCTGAGAGCGCGACGGGTGGTTAGCGATGGAGTGATGGAGGTGTCGCCGGGCGGGCTGGCCGGACTCACAGGTCCACGGGCTGGCCATATCCGGGCGCCTCCTCGTACAGACCAGAGCGGATCAGCTCCGGCGCCATGTAGCCGGGCGTGCCCAGGATATCTGCACACACAGACAGACAGGGACGGGCGGCACAGGGCCGGCGCTGACCTCAGCAGTCAGCAGGCGCCACAGAGACATCCAGCGAGCGGGCTAGCCGCGTATATACACCGCACTACGACTGGCAGCGCACCGCACCACGGCCAGCAGCACACCGCGCACCGCACACACAGACCCACCACACACCGCGCACCGCACACAGGGAACAGACATGCAGACTAGCAGACAGTGCCGGCAGGTGTCAGGGTCGGAGGGGAGGCGAGTCTACCATCTGCCAGTCGGCAGGTGCAGGTCTAATTTCCTCCTCTGGGTGTCTTCAAGATGGTGGGAGGTGGGTCCGACGGCCATCCGGTCAGTCCATAAATCAGTCACCGGACCCCACATCGCTGCCCGCTGTTTGGAGAGTCCAGTCGTCCCACCCTGGACATGCTATTCAGAGAGTCAGTCAGTCGTCCCATCCTGGACATGCTGTTCAGAGAGTCAGTCAGTCGTCCCACCCTTGACATGCTGTTCTGAGAGTCCAGTCGTCCCACCCAGGACATGCTGTTCAGAGAGTCAGTCAGTCGTCCCAGCCAGGTCATGCCGTCAGTCACCCCTGCCGTCCTCAGCTGGCGGCTGGGCAGGACATCCCCAGTCTACGCCGTCTTCCGGCAGTCTCGACATGGTACGTCTCCCACCGGGAAGTCCTGACCACAGTACCAGCGGGCGCACTCATAACCGTCCAGCAGCCCGGGCTAGCCTATCTGGATCAAACTTATCCAACTGGGAACCCAGCCTCACCGCTAGTAACATAGACGCGAACAAAAGGCATAATGGCAGGCTGTTTATGCACAACACAACAACAACTACCAAGCACACACGTCCAACACAACCGAGCAAGCCAGCCATAAAACCGGCGGACAGCACAGGGGGTCCCGGCGCCGGCGGCAGCCGTCCGCTGGGGCGTGAGAGGCGGTGGGCTGCGGGCGG
>JARFNZ010000019.1:20781-31314 GCA_031763405.1 Balanus nubilus
CCCCCACAAAAAGGGCCCTCCCCGAAATTATATCCGGAACTTATGATCGCAGCGAGACGCACGAGGCGGCATCCGAAAGCTCTCAACGAGACGCACCAACAGCAAACTCGAAACTTGTAAGTTGAGGTCACGTGTTGGGCCAAAGGATGTCAAAATTCAAAATCAAGCGTTTGAACGTTACGGTACGTGCAGACCGCACAATGCGCAGCTGGGCCACAGTGCGCCGAAGTATTCTCAAATGTTAGGTGAAGGCGTTATATCAGTATACTCCTCACATTAAGCACGGGTCAAGGTCAAGATCAGGTCACAAAGGGCCAATATACCCCAAAGCTATACATGAGTCACGTGGGTGACTGCCGGGAGGTCCGCCACGGGAGGGACGCCTTCCCCGCGCGAAGGATAGTCCGGTGAAGGACGCGACGCGATGAAATCGATTCTGCTGTCCGCGACATGGGCAGTCGAACGAGCCTAGGTCCACTCCGACCCGGCACCGACCCCCAGTCACTACAAACTGACCCGGCACCGACCCCCAGCCACTACAAACTGACCCAGCACCGACCCCCAGCCACTACAAACTGACCCAGCACCGACCCCCAGCCACTACAAACTCTCGCGCCGGGAGGCTGCAGTGCTCGCTCTCCAAACTCCGGGTGGGCAAGTCGATGCTCACCAGAAGTATCGCCCGCGAGGTGGGCCTGGTCCCTGACCTGGCCCACCAGCGGTGGGGCGCAGGGGACACACCACGGCCCAACAGCGATGGGACGCAGAGGACAGACACCACGGCCCAACAGCGATGGGGCGCAGAGGACAGACACCACGGCCCAACAGCGATGGGACGCAGAGAACAGACACCACGGCCCAACAGCGATGGGACGCAGAGAACAGACACCACCACGGCCCAACAGCGATGGGGGCGCAGAGGACAGACACCACGGCCCAACAGCGATGGGGGCGCAGAGGACAGACACCACGGCCCAACAGCGGTGGGGCGCAGAGGACAGACACCACGGCCCAACAGCGATGGGGCGCAGAGGACAGACACCACGGCCCACCTCCTCACGTAATACCCATCATATGCCTGAGCGAGGAGGCCCTCCCGAGCCTCGGGCACATCCTGGACGACGGCGCCAAGGAAGTCTCCAAGTAGCTCAGAGTTGCCCGACCCGATCACTGGTCCTCCGTGGGCGCCCCACACCTCCACCCCATCCGTGCCGTGCCGTCCCCTCCCCTGGTCACCGTCACCTCCAACACCGCTCACCTGCCGAGGATGTCGTTGAAGCGCGGGTCCAGCTCGATCTGGTACTTGTCCAGGTACTCGAACAGTTCCTCCGTGCCCAGCACCTTGGCTATCCGCACCAGCTGGTCGTAGTTGTCATGACCGTGAAAGAACGGCTCCTTCCGGAAGATCATGGAGGCCAGCATGCAGCCCAGCGACCACAGGTCCAGCGAGTAGTCGTACATCTGTGGGCAGGGAGAGAGGGTATCAAACGTCTGACACACCAAGTTCAATTTACCAATACAAAGTACACGGATTGTTTGTTTATTAGGGCTTAAGGGCGCGTCAACAAAAGTACACGGATTGAGAACCAGGGTAAATATCGGACGGTTTACGTTTTAACATCACAACTACAGCTTATAGTAATATGGCTCCAATATGTCTACATAATGTCATCACCGGACCGATATTGTATGAATCCAAAGGACGAAACCAAACATTGGATCCCGAGTCATGCAAACGTCTAAAACTAATTTACCAGGTTGAGCCCCGAGGATAAGCTGGATAACTTGGGAAGCATATTTGGAGTGATCCCAATGGATATTCACGGATCCCAGGTCCCACTGGATCCAAAATCCTGAATCTATTCTGATGACTCAGATCCGGTCAGTTCTCTGGGGATCCACACAGTGTCAGCAGACTGCCTGGACAACTCGGCATTTAACATATACTGCATCGCAAACCGGCCCCCGGTCGGAGCGGTTGGACCGAGCCGCCGGCACAACTATTGTGTTTGTATTTTTTGTGTGGGCCACGCTGTCTCAAGGTCGGGTGGTCAGCCGGTCAGCCGGCCCGTAACACCGGACGGCGGCGGCGGACGCCAGCACTCGGCGCGGAGGATAGCGCCGGTGGTCCGTCTGAGGTGAGCCGTCAGACCCGTCCGGTGGACAGCTGCCCGTCTTAGTCAGACCAACTGGCCCCACGCAGTACGGCGTCACAGTCAGGCTACTCAGAGGGCCACGGCCGACGGACCGCTCCGTCTTGTATCTAACGTTCCGCGCAGACCATAGCCGCTCGACATCAGGGTTCGAACAGGGCCGCAGTCACGCCTGGAATGACCGGTTACGGCGACAGGCGACATGTCAGGAATTTTCCACCGCTCACCGCGTGCTAGCTAGTCAGCGGCAGTCATACTGGTCACCTTGGGAGGCCTCGTATCACGTGCTTCCCACTGCGTCAGGGGAAGCGTCAGGGGGGGGGGGGGGGGTCAGACACCTCATAAAAATTATGACTATTTTTCCTGCTGCCAGCCGTGCCTGGGACGCACCTGATAGTCGACCAGAAGCTCAGGTCCTTTGAAGTAGCGCGAGGCGACTCGCACGTTGTACTCCTGTCCGGGGTGGTAGAACTCGGCCAGGCCCCAGTCGATGAGGCGCAGCTTTCGGTTCTCGTGGTCGATCATGACGTTGTGCGGCTTCACATCCCGGTGCATGATGCCCATACTGTGGCAGTAGTCTAGCGCCTGCGGGGGGGGGGGGACAGGGGTCAAGGTCACGGCCTGTGGGGTGACGGTGTCGTGGGAGCAGGAACTGCTATGGTCACACGCTATTGTCTAGGTGATGCGCAGAGGCCATCGCTGTGCTAAAATCAGGGCTGGGGCGTGGTAAAATAGCCCAAACACTCAACTCCGTTAACACATCGCATACCTCACAACCCGGAACTGGAAGACCGACCCAGCCGAGCCGAAACGACTGTAAAGCGTTTAACTGTCGTAACACGCGTAACAACGGGACCGTAAGCGGCACTTCAGAGTTTGACACGCACGACAACGTCACCGACAGAGGTACAAGGTCTCTACATCACGCACGTCATCACGTCGTCACGCACGTCCCTGTCCCCGGCGGGGCGGTAAATTCTGACCACTCGCACGACCACCGCCGCCGCGGCCGTCCGCCACACAATGGAGCATTGCATCAGGTAACCTTGAGATCGTGAGCCGACGGCGGGATGGGCCGGGGCAAGCCGTCGAAATTAGCCCGCTATCGCCCGCATGTGTGGAAATAATACGTGCAGAGAACCTTCGCACGTGAAGGAATGGCAGGAGCCGACCGGTTCGCTACTACAGAGCAGTGAAGTTCAAACCAGCTGTGTTGAGGAATAGCGGTCTAATGCGCAATGTTTGTATGAGCTTACGCGGTAGATTTTGTTGAGAAACTACTCACTCGTCTATTCACAGAACCAGCGATAGTGGTGGCTATCCGTTTGCATGGAACAGTGACGCCGTAGGTGATGTTATCAGCCTTATCAGTCGAGTTCGCCCAGAAATATCAGATAAACCACCGACACTTGCTTAAAACAGCCACATCACTGTATCAATCTTCACAAGCCGTCTGCGAAACATGCACTATGGCTATTGCGTGCCTCCCCAGTCCCATATACCACCGGCGTTATCGACGTCACATAACCTAGCGATAGAAGTGCAGGAGCCACGACCTCCTGCTGCCGCCGATAGTCCTGTCTCAGCCCCCAGACGGCGGGCCTTACGCGTCGGGTGGCCTTCGGATAGCACGGCCAGTGGGTAAAACGTCCCCACCGAGCGATCGCAACACAGCAGCGACGCGACACGCTTCAACGCCCAGGAGGAGCCGGTCGCCTTCGAATGAGCAAGGGCTTCACTGGCGCGGGGACTTGGGTTGTGGCTAGAGATGTGCGTTTGTCAGACGTTAACAAAGACACCCAAGAAGCAGGTCAGAACGTGACTAACATGACTTACTGAAAAATACCACTATTAAAGGGAGTGTGTCTACTGTTTTGTATCGCCCAAAACATTTTTCCTACAATCAGTAGCTATTGTTTTCACGTTTGAATGAAATAAAAGTCCTAGATAAGCCTCAAATAATTGAATTTTCGCTTGAATTGTTTCAGCATATTTCGGCATTGAAGCGACATTTTCTATTCTATGGCAAACAGACGAAGAAAGAAGTAATGTAATATGACGCACGTAAGACATTGTATGACAGTGATTACGAACGGCAGTTGTAAACAAAGAAACGAAGCATAACCGGGGCTCTGTTTAAATGCTGCTATCAGCGCTCACAAGCTGTTTAATCAAAATGCGATTAGTCGACATTATCGGTACATTGGCAAGTTTGCATCGGATTTTAGTGATAGAAGCGGGCTGGGGTAACACCGCTAACTTGTGTATTCCATACCTATGCTGGTGTAAACGGAATTTCTCGTTTCGGGGGGCGTTTCGAAACCCTCCCTCGAACTCGTCTCCATGGCAACGTAGAGGAAAACAAAACAAAACGTTTAAAAGCTAGCAAAAACATTTCTTAACTACATCGGTCATTTTTTTGCTCCGGTCAATATTTAAGTCATCGAAGCATGGCTGGCAAAGTTGGTATTTGCTAGTATGCATTTTGTAGTTGTATTTTGTATTCTGGGCTCTAGGTCTCCAGAGCATGATCCATTTGGATGAAATTAATCAAATATAATTATTTATCATATCTGATTAAATTATCAACATAACAAATATATTCCCCTTTTCAAAGAGTACACAAATTCAAAAGAGTACAAAAAGAGCACAAAATGTATACCATGAAACAGCAACTTTGCCAAACATGCATCGAAGGTCATCAAAAGTAAAAAAAAATACAAATCAGACCACTTTCAGGAATCGACACCTTAATCTCGTGAACCATGCTAGCTAGGAATAATAAAATGAAAGCTCTTGAAACAGCCCACGATTTGTCCTCGGATTTGACTAAGAGTAACAGTTAAGGTTCCAGAAGTCATCAAAGGTCAAAATATCCGGCTCATCTCTTACTAAAAATAGGTTTTCGTGAATAGCTTTAAGACTTAAACTTATTATTTAATTTATTCCCTTGTGATAAAAAACCACTGCTGACTCCACAAAAGTGGAAAGCCCCTTACATTCCCTTCAAGTAAAAGACATGTTAAGTATGACTTGAGTGTCATTGTTGTTTACTTTTCCTCAGGTTACTTAATCAATAAAATCGTATTTTTGGAGTTATTCAAGAGGACATTTGAACCAATCTTTCTTGAGAATCAAATATTTCGGCGCGCGTTGTGGCGCCTTCTTCAGTGAAATGGCGCCAATTTTTTTTTCACAGGTCAACTAATAAAATGTAAATGTGTCTCATGATAAATATCAGATGAACCCCAATATCCAAACAATATCGCCACAAAAATACATGTCAATCCATCCTGACCATTGAACTCTGTAAGGGGTCAATGATCAATGGTCAATGACCCTACAGAGGTCAGTGATCAATGGTCGATGACCCCACAAAGGTCAATGATCCTGACCTATATCCTGAATATATCAGCAGTTGATCAGGTACTTGGGTCTACCCTATTGTAAAAGTATTTTATCTATCCAAAAATAAAAACACACAAGTACTATTCATAGCTACTATTTGTGCCTACCACAAGTACCTGTGTTTTATTTTTTAAAGATAAAATACCTTTAAAATAGGGTAGACCCAAGTACCTGATCAACTGCTGATCTGAGATTTAAAGAGATTAAGGAGATTTAAAATCTGAGATAAACAAACATTAAGCAATGGTGCCCTTATGAAATCCTGAAGTTTGAAACTGATCACTCGAAAACTGTGTGGCACGACTTCTTTAGGTTAGGTTAGGTTATGGTCACATGACCTGACCTGTTGATCTGATCTTCTTAGATAACCAGTGGTCAAGCATTCCACGCAATGTGCGTAATTGACGTCCGAAACTGCGTGCAAAGCACAAGTCGGTGCTCCCCGGAGCAGCTCCGTGCGGCATCTCACCTTGAGCAGTTCATAGAGGTAGTACCGGATGTCATAGTCGTTGAGTGTCTGGTACAGCTGCTTGAAGTCTGTGTTGTTGACGTACTCGAAGATGAGTGCCGGCGTCCGCGAGACGGGGTCCTTCACCACCGCCTGCAGGCTGATGACGTTCGTGCCGCCGCGCAGGTTCTCCAGGATCTTGATCTCTCGCTTGATCTTCTTCTTCTTCACCGGCTGTTGAGAAGAGAGTGGGTGGGTGCGTGTGGGGGATCAGTGTTGGGCAGTCCAAGGGGACACACATTAGACAGGGAAGTGCTTCAGTAAATGCTGTCCAGAGATAGCAGCTGCACAGATCATTGTACATACATGCGGTGCCATTGGGTGAATAGTGACCAAGTCACACTAGTGTTGCAAGTCTGGAAGATCATGACTTGGGAATCCGGTGATATGCAACACAATTGAAAGTAAACATTTGACATGAAAAAAAACAGGGAAACTTGTGGGAACAGACTGTTTCTTTTGCACATACAATAATCTACTAAGTGGAATAACTAGCAATTAAGTCATTAACTTTAAAATGGGATGATGTACTAATGTAATTAATGACCATACCCACAGTGCACTCACCTTCAATATTTTTACAACACATTTTTCATTATTGGTTATGTTGATGGCCTCGAACACTTCACTATATTTGCCCCTACCTAACTTGCGAACTAGCTGATAATCATCCTGTTGCCTGTAATGAAAAAAAAGTTGGTTAATAATTGCTGATAAATGTCACAAATCATCCACTTTGTAGTCATGCGTGACTCAAAAATATGACTTGTTTCAGTCAACTGATTTTATGTTCATCTATATCATGGCATTCACATTTACTAAGTATGAATAACACAATATCTTCCCACTGATTCTAGTTATTCAACAAGTAAGGACAAAGCAAGCTTGTGTTGCATGACACTGAGAAGCTGATTTTAGGGTAATACCTGTGTTTATAACCTTAGCTCAAAATAGGGCAAATAATATTATATACATGACCAGACGAATGAATGGCCATGGGAAACATCCCCACCAGCTACACGAAGAGGCAATGAATGGCCATGGGACACATCACCACCAGGTTACATGAGGAGGCAATGCTGGGGCATCGCCAGACTGAACGCTTCCGACACGTTCATTCCTTTGACACGTTCATTCTAATACGTTCATTTATAATGCATCCACTAAAGTGGAAAATGTATGCAATGAGGACTAAGGAAAGCTACTAGGTAGCCAAATGAATGTTGTGAATAGGAAAATTGAAACATAAAACAACTGCATCTTGAAGCAGCTGGATCGAAGGACTGAGAGGCAGGCGCCGTGCCGGAGGGCGGCGCGCGGCGGGCGGCGGGCGCGACTCACCCCCAGTTGACCACGTGCGACTCGTAGTCCCAGTACTCGCGCGGCCGGTGCGAGTTGACGTCGGCGTAGACGCGCGCGCGACTGACGAGCGGCATGGCCGGCGGCCGGAGCAGGGGACACGGGTCACCGCCGGCGGGCGGCAGGCAGACCGCCGGACGGCCGGGCGCCGGCTGGCTGGCGCCGCGACCGGCACTCGGCGGGGGCGGCGCGCGCAGGCGCGGACAGCCGGCGACGCTGAGCAGAGGAGCGAGCCGCCAGACGCCAGCGATGGTCACCAAATGCCGACAGGTGGCGGCCGCCGGCGAACGAATCGTGCAGCTCTGAAAATACCAGGGACGAAGGAACGTCACAAAAAGGGGAGGACCCAACTTCTATATCATCTTGAGAGAAACCTAATACCCATAAGTTGAATTTCTTTGCAATTTTCAGCTCTTTACATCTTGGCGAATCTGTAGTGATGTTAAATTTTATCATAGTCCTTTTGGCTCCTATTTACCACTGACAACCAAGATATAATTCAATTTTGGGACACTGCAATGCAGTGACCATACTCAAGGCTGAAGGCAGACCAGAACACAGCATCAGAATACACCAGCTGCACTACAAAGTTGACAACAAGAACAGATGGTGGATATTTCTGGTGCTAACAGCATGGACACTGGACAGCTCACCAGCACCACTTATGTGTGTCAATGCAAAATACATAAAAATTGCACGTTAACTTTGTGGGAGTGCGTCTTGAAGGCACACTCTCATAAACTTTATGTGACACACTCCCATAAACTTAAGGTGTCTTCTGACTTTGCTCATGTGAGAGTGCTGATATAGTATTTTAGATCATTTTTTTCATTGGACCATGCATGCATTTCTCCAGAATAACTCTACAACTTGAGATATTACAATCTCTTCAGGATTGGTCTGGGCGACAAAAATTATCAGTGTTCCTCTTGACAGCTTCCACTACTAGAAGTATTTATATTACTGAAATATCGATACAAATTTAACAGCATACCTCTAGCATCAGCCAATCTGAGATCATCAGATAGTCGACTCCACTCTACCAACTACCAGTCATACAAACATTTTTTTAATAACATCTAAAGGTACAAAACTTTTCACATAGTAAATTACTCAACAGCAGCAAAGCATTATGTGCAAAACTTGTCTCCCCAGATTCCACGCTATGGTGGTTATAACTTACAAGCCACTGAATATCTATTGCTGAGTATTTATCATCAGTCGTCTATGTAGTTAAAATGCTGCAGGAAACATTCTGATAAACACTGCAAAGAAAAACATGAAAAATACAATAAGGAACAAGTCAATCTGAATGCGAATTTCAGTGCACTACCACCAAATATAATAACAAATATGCTTGATAATTAAAATAAAAAAAATAGTCAGCATCCCAAAATTTAATGTGAGTGGAAAACTGTACACCAATTGAAGTATAGTGTTAGCTGATGTCATGCACATTTAGCCTTTTTGTGTCAGAATACATATCATGATTTTTAGCTTGGAAGTGAAAAATTAACTTCCAAAACTAAGAGTGGGAGAGGAAAATTATTAGCATCTGGGTGTCATGTCCGACCCAAATGAGCAACCTTGGGACACTGAGACACACACTTCTTTAATTACTTACCTCCTCCAATCTCAACAGGTTACCAAACAGTTGAGTTTAGAGGTTGGTGGAACTGAAGACTCAACCAATTTTAGCCAATGCACACTGGAATGGCCAGTGGAAAAATGAAACCAAAACAATTAAACAAAGATACCAATTTAGGGACCATTTGCAAAACCTGGCGGGATTTGATGAAAGCTCATAGCGGCAAGGTTGGCACTAAGCTTCATAATTGAAACAGCTTTTATTTTTGGGGGCAGTAGTAAAATTATTGGGGACACTTACCTCAGCCTGGGGCAGGTCAAAGGTTGATGTATGAACCAGAATAAACTGTCAAAGGAGAAACAAAACATTGAATGCTAGCAAACCTGTACACTAAGCAAAATGCAAAATTATGTCCAAATGCATCATAACTGAATCACAAGAATCAGCAAGAATCTGTTGCCTTCAGCCTTTCATGAATCATTTGATTTATTGCATCATGAATCATTTAATCTATTGAATCATGAATCATTTATTATGGACAGTGACACTGCATGCATAATCCCTTGTCCTCATACATATCTTTCAGAACTTGCAAAAAGACTTCATGGCAAATTCCTGTTGCAATGAATCAGCACCATAGTGATCACAATGCCAAGACAAGTTGTAATGTAAGACCTGAAATTCATTATGTTTAAGCCCTGAAGTGGTTTATTGGGGTTTTAGGGTGCTGCAAAAGCCCTGAAGTGAATAGAACCTGGGAAGTATGGCTGAAGTATGATCTACAAAGTATTCCTCTAATTGCACAGAATTGGGCTGTGAGTAGAATGTTGAAAGTTTTTAAAATGTCACAATTTTGGAGAAACAAATTCAACATAGCTGAAAACACATACAGCCTTAGTGGTGCTGTCCTTCTCCATTTAATCTTGCATTGTGGGTTTGTTGTTAAAATGTATTTTGCCAGTAGTTGATCAAACATTTCAACCAAGTTTCCTTTCTCAAAACACTCAAATTCTGGGTAGCAAAGTTTAAGTTTATCTTATTAGATGAGAATGGTCATATTTATTGACACAAAAGGACTTCTAAAGTTTGTTAATTGAGGTTTTTGAGGAGTGTGTCTACTGTTTTTTATCGCCCAAAACATTTTATACAATCAGTAGCTATTGTTTTCAAGTTTGAATGAAATAAAAGTCCTATATAAGCCTCAAATAATTGAATTTTCGCTTGAATTGTTTCAGCATATTTAGGTATTAAAGCAACATTTTCTATGATGAAGACAAACAGACAAAAGAAGAAGTAATGTAATATGGCACATGCAAGACATTTTATGAGTTATTACAAACAGCAGTTGTAAACAAACAGTTGAAGCAGAACCAGGGCTCTCTTTGAATGCTGCTATCAGTGCTCACAAGCTGTTTAATCTAAATGTGATTGGTTGACAAATTTGCATCAAATTCTAGTGATGGAAGCAGGCTGGGGTAACACCGCTAACTTTTGTATTCCATACCTATGCTGGGGTA
>JARFNZ010000022.1:1831-16632 GCA_031763405.1 Balanus nubilus
AAAGATTGAAACTGCTCATTTAAAAACTGTAGCTGTAGCACAACTTCAAACTTTTTTTGAGGTTGGGTCACGTGACCAGACCTGGTGACCAACCTTAGATGACCTGGCGTTAAAACTTTTACATAATGTGCGCAATCGATGCTTAAACAGGTGTGCAAAAAACGGCGGCGCTGCGCGCCGTCGTTTTTTCGCTATCGTCGAAAAACCTTAGGGGGGAGGGGGTGTCTAAACACCCCCCGGCACGGCGCGGGTTAAAAAAGAACTGCGTCTCTCATAAGAACATAATTGCATCGCACAGTAATTCCAAGCTGATACCAGCTTGCTAACTGTTTCTAGCAGTGAAGTAATAACCGTGGTAATCGGCATAGCTAGCAACCCCGTATGGCAGAAGCAAGCAACCCCGCAAAACCTTGCGGCCCCACAGAGAACTTAACGAACCTGCGAGAGCCCGGCACTCCCCCCTCTCCACTGGCGATGCCCATGCAGAGGTAGTTATTTGTCAACACACTGCAATTTTTAACAGAGCGGAACCCGCACCCCATCGGGCCTATCTGCATGTGCTTCACCTACGTTTGACCCCTGGCGCCACCACTGCAGCAGCTCCGTTACCTCACGTGAAATAGTCATGACAATACACAGCAGATGATTTAACTCACGTGGAACTGTCATGGTGAAGCTGACGGGGGCGCTGGGCACGTGACCAGCCTCCTTCAGATCACTGTTATCCGCATGAGCCACGATGCGTACCACGTACTCGAAGCCCGGCGTCCACTTGCCGTCGAACACGCTGAAGGTTACGTTGCGCAGCCCTGCGGTGGTAATGAAAACGTTTTTTTTTTAAAACTAGTTGATGGCCACCCGTGAACCTGTTAATCCGTGAGCACAGACATTTGATAACTCGCTGGTCCAACTCGTCTCCGCCCGCTGCCACCCCCGTCAAGGGTCACCGGCGCCACCACCCGGGACCTCATCATTGAGGAGCATATAAAGAGGTGTAACTTTCAACGTTTATGGTTTCCAATGAGGTCGCGACCTTCCAAAGGTCAACTGAGGTCACTGACTTCTGATGACCTCGGCTCATCTTTTTTACCTTCAGCTTCTTCTAAGGTATTTTTACGCGACTATTTCGAAGTTTACATTCATTTTACACAAATACGAGCTCAAATGGTGTCATGATCAAACAGGTCATACGAGATCACTGACCTGATAACGATGACGAGATGACCTGTGATGACCTTTAGACCTTTGACAGGGAATAAAGGTCAACCGAGACCTGGAATGTATGCTCATGTTCGTTTTTAAATCGAAGCTCAGTTAGGGGTGAATCGGCAAGGGGTGGGGGTTGATGCGAAAATAGTTATTTACAGTAACAAAGTCCGAGTTGTTGCTTTCTGTGGCTCACTGAAAAAAATGTCCATCTAATTAGCCGCTGTCCGTTAATACTGGACGGCCGACAACAATACGTGGGGTAATCACTAGCCATGCCTTGTTTGAACTGAAAATTTTGACAGTAGAGAGTATAGGGTGAAAACAAAAGAAGAGGCAAAATTGACTACATTATAACTCAGTGGGGATATAAAGAAAAGAGTCGCAGTTTAGTGGGCGGCAAATCAAATTTCCTTTAGACATATACACCTGCTTAATTTCCCTGGCATTGCAATATATTTAGTTATAGGGAACTCACTAGAGCATGGTCCCGAGGCCTCTTTGGCACTTTTCTCGGAATAGCTGGCCACACACATCTTTTTACTCGTACTAACATCAAAAGTAGGATCATTTTGAAGGAACTGCGGACCAAATAGCCAAATGAGTAAACAAAAAGAGGGAAAGAAGGGAAGTGTTAGGAGGGCCTTAAAATATGCCTAGTTTGGGCAAACCCCAATGGCACCGTTACACGCAAGCAAAGAGGGGTGTCTCGCGCCCACGGGCTGCACTCAAATTCTGTGCATGCTGTAATGGCATCATCAGAATTCGGAAAATCAAACTAGCATGTGTCTGTGTTACGTGGGTATCACGTCATATTTGTCTTTTTTTTGTTGGCGCCCGGTAATCACTGTCGGCAATGACATTACATATAATCATAGATAATAGTCCAAAGTAGTGTTATGCTTCCAGCAGCAAATGGGTGATGTCATGTTTCGAACAAGCACCAAGGCCAGATTTGGTCCCACACATTCTGAGAAATCATAACAGCATAGGATTGTTTGATCTAATAGAGATTGTCGATGGTGCCGTTATTTCCGCGAACACTAAGTCCGACGTCAAAGACCATACGTCGGGTCAACTGTGGGCATCCCTGGGGATTTACAGTCACAGTTATTGTAAGCTGCAGTGAGCCTAGGATTGTAAGTTGCGACCACCAACAACAAGCAGTGCTCGCCTACCAAAGTTCGATCCCTGATTAAACTATGAAGCTCTTTCTCGGACTTCATATTTTCTTCATGTTTTACAACAGGAACACTAAAAAGTAAAACATAAACATTATAAGAGCAGTGCCTAGTCAGCTGATTTCTGGTTCTAGAAAACCAAACAATTTCATGTTTTCACTAAACATATTGGGACTGATTACAATTTGACTCATGGCTGTTCGCAAAAATTTCACGTATGTGCTAATAGTGTGACTATGTACACCAGTGTACAATTTTAGAAAACGCATATACAGGGTGTTTACTTAGAAACGTTAAAAACCTCCTCAATTACATGGAAAAGGTATAAAAGGATGATCACCAACATGTCAGATAGTGTTTATTTTTTATCAAAAATGACCAGAAATTAGGAACAAGCTTTCGTGTTTTAAAACATCGGCAGGTTCGAACAGTTTTGAATTTGAAATTATCCAATCGGAAGTCACAAGTGCCCTGTCGTTGGTTAGTATTCCCTAAATAAGGTAAATGTCCGGTAGGCGGTATGCCATAGAAAACCAACATAACGCTTACATTACATTAGATATAACAAATCCGAGTTATACATCAATCGTAGCCTAAACAAAGACGCATCGACAACGACGCAAAGATGCATTTATTCGGTTTCATGACATTCTAACATTTTCATGTTATCTCTTTTCCCACTCCTCACCTAATTATATTTATTCAGGCACCGTTCGAATGTGGCACCCTGTTCATCCCGAGACGTTGAGCTCCGTTGTTAACGTGACGCGTCGTCTCGAGAATTTCTTCCGAGTCCAGACCGCTGGGAAAAGACTTAATGACCTCCTTTTGCTTTATTAAATTTTCTGCCTTGCCTCTCACGGCTTCTGTAAGGAATATACCTTAACAACAATGGCCAAGGCACGATCAGTTCGGAGTTTTTGCCGGGCAGCTGATCGCAGCGTCCGCCGGCTGGTGACATGTCACTCGAATGTGGTGTCTTGGGGTGGAGCTTCTTGTCGAGATGAGCCTATCTGTGAGACGTTTAGATGTTACGTAAGGCGGAGCATTGGCTGTAAGGAGCTCATTCACTCTTCAGGAGCTCCGCCGTAACAGGAATGCTAGGGTAAATGCTAAGGCGGTCTGCACCCAGCGGAAGTTCTCGAGGCAAGCTCAAGCGCCTCGGGATGAACATGGTGTCGCATTCGAACTGCGTCCGAATGAATCTAAAGAGTTGGGGGAGTGAGAAAGGAGATGAAATGTTAGAATCAAATGGTAAAATCGACAACATACGCTGAACGCTGAAAAAACGCTATACGCTAAACCCTTTTCTACGTATTTGGGGCGAGCTGTTAACGTTTCTATATAAACACCCTGTAAATATATACATTCTATGCGTGAGTTGTATTCACTCCGACTTCAAGCTTCCGCCTGTCTCATCCTCTGCATTGTTCTAGGTATCTGAGCAGGACCGACACCAAGAGGCTGCACGGTCACCTGTGGGAGAAGATGCACCACGCCACGCCAAGCCACACCACACCACACCACATTACATCGCATCGCATCGCATCGCATCGCATCGCATCGCATCGCATCGCATCGCATCGCATCCCATCCCATCTCATCGCATCCCATCCCATCCCGTCCCGTCCCATCCTCTCCGTCCCATCTCGTCAGAGCGTCATTAGTGATTCGCCATCCTAAGGACGTGCCTTTGATCGCGTTGTCGCATTTACGGTCCGCTGTGCACTAACGAACGCTCTCCGTGCAGAGACATCGGATCCGCCCAGCGCCGGCAAATATCGTAATTAATTATCCCATGCGATTTCTCGGCGACAAAGAAGATTATCGGAGCGCCGGGACAGGCTCTTAGTGTAACGACGTCTGTCTCCCGGGCAGACCGGCGATCAATACCAGCGGTAATTAGCGCATCCATTCTTTGTTAAGAAAATGTCGCCTGTCGTGAAGCAATGAGTCGCACTGTGCTCTGAGATGGCCGGAGGGAGAGCTGGAGAGAGCAGCGAGCGGGGGGAGGGGGGAGAGCGCGGATGGTAGGGGGAGCGGGAGGGGCGGGTGTTAGAGTTGGGTCGGCGAGTTGCCACCCACGGTAGGGCGTGAGGGAGGGAGGGTGCCCTCGGGGTATATGAGCCGCACTGGGGCAAGTGCGGCTGTGCTAACATTTATAGCAGTCATTCTTCTAGGGATGGAAACGGACTGCTTTTCAGAGGCAAAACTATGGAGCGAGGGTGCAAAACCAGCTGGGTACTGTAAGACCGATACGAAGGTCTCTGAATCGATGACTCTGTATGATGTTTAGATGGCGGTTGGAAGTATGCCGGGGAAGTCTTTTGAAGTTTCCCTGTAAACCTCATCGAAAATGGAAAAGCTGCACGCAGTTTCATTTTACCGTGTGATGTATCTCCGCTGTCATATTCGGGTAATCTATTTGGCAGTATGAGAAAATCAGATAATTGTGGATAAACCTTATTTAAAACTTTAGGTAGATTGAGTAGACACAAAGGTAAGAACTCTAATTAAATCGAGTTGACACCGGAGGTCTGAGTTATAATCCCATAGTCGTGTTTACTATACGATTTATTTTTCTTGAATGGCGGGACTGACACTCACATAATGCTGTAAAACTATAGTTGATAATTGTTTAGAAAACAATGTCATATACCTACTGGCGCAACACATCCGCGGAAATTGACCTTACACAATGAAAACGGTGTTTCGAAAATTTAACGTGAACCTACTCCGAGCAGCTACAGAACGAGACGCAGAATCAGAAATCAGAAACAGACATCATAAATCAGAATCAGGATCAAAACGGAATTAGGAATCTGAGACAGTGGAAATAGTCCGAAATATTCCCAATGTCATCCACATAGCCGTCTATAAAAAAGAAAAAAGTCTTATTAAATCCGTCCAGCCTGTCTTCAGACGGCTAAAGAAGCAGTTGAACTTTCACGTGATAGCGATAGAATGGAGTAGGCGTCAGGTTTCTGTCATTCTAAGGCACGAGTAGCTAGCGACCCTGCTTATGCCATAGCCAGGGAAAGGGTCCTGGTGAAGTATTACTTCTTACCGGATGACTTGTCGAATACATATTAGTAGGTATTCGACATCATAGTCCAAAGCCGGTAACGCGAACCTTTCGACCTCACTAATTGCAAGTACATTTTCTTAGGGATGGCTTCAGTTAAGCTGATTTTCTAGTTCACCCCTTCATGATGGCAACCTTTTATCAAATTTATAGGAAGGGATGATGTTCATGCTAAAAAATCAAACCTACTTAGTTAAAAATAAAACGAAGGCTCTCCAATATAATGTTTGTGTGTTTCGTTCTTTATTATGTGTTTTTCTCCTTTGTTCTGGGCATAATAACAGCACATGCTCATTTATGGAAAAGCAAAAACAATACAAACCAAAACATAGATAAGCAGATGAGAAAAATGAAAGATTATAACATAGTCCTTGAGAATAGCGCATAATGCAAACATTCATCTTTATTTTGTTTTGAGATGACTTCAAGCGTTCGAAATTGGCGTGGGAGACGATACTAAGAGGCAAGGATGCAGGCAACACACTTTAAGGAAGTTATTCCAAGTTTGGGGCCTGAGCTATTGATAAAAGTTTGTCATCAGAGCTGCGTTTTTCGGCTATGTCATGGAAGGCTAGCAACGGCTCCAATACTAGCTCGGAAACGTAGCTTCAGCGGCATGGCAAGCGTGCAGGCGTGTAAGAACTGCGATATCAGGCTAACAACGCCATCGACAGACTATCAGTAATGGGTTCCCCTGAAGAATGTAACATCTATGAATAGATATCATTCACTCCTTAGGCCGGAAAAATTGAACATAGATGATTATGGCGGTTGTTACTGAGGCATTAGGCACTGCTGGGCATTAACATGGGGGCATTGTTTGATTGAAGATGGCCGCTTTGGCATGCTGGAATGGTGCTACTGAATTTTTACTTGCCATTAGGCGCAAAACTATCGAACGTGTGAGGATATCTAGTAGATAGTGCAACTGATAAATGCCATTTTTGGCACACTAATATGTTATCACCTCATGGGATCGGATGGGAAATTTCGAGGCAAAGGTTCATTAATAAGCAACATGTCATGTCCAGTGCAACCATGCAGAATTATAAGCGAAGCGAAAACAATTGACAATGCATCTTGGTCAGACAAAATTTTCTCGCCCGAGGATAAAAATTCAGATATTAGGATCGCGCCGCAGTCGAGATCTTCCCTGTCGGCTGTGATTGGTGACGGCGCTACACTTCCTCCATGGAACCTATCGCGATCAACTCCACGGCTTCAGCGGCGGCTGGCATGCAAGGAGCACCCGTAGCACTTCCAGTAGTGCAAGTTTAGCACGAAATGGCACAAATTTGGCGCGCATTATCTGCTATCGGCGGCGGTTTACAGATCGACGACAAAATGCACGTGTGGATATCTGTTTCTACAAATACAGATTACCAATGGGACACATAGTTTCCTACATGTCCAACATGATTCCACAAACAGTAAAGGAGCTTATACAATTTCTGTAGATGGTCAATGGTTGGTTGTATTTTACAATTATTCTAAAGAATTGAATCAAAATGAAATGGAAGAGATTGATATATGGAACAAACAAATAATCTTACACAGCGGGTGACGTTCTTCCTGCAAATTATATTAATAGATGGTTGAAGATCCGTAATTTCAGCCAAAAGGAAATTGTGACTTGATCTGCCAACCATATTTCGAAAGCTCATTCACAAATTGTAAAAGTAAAACGTTAAGTGCGTTGCAATAGGGTGACCATTTCGTGATGTTCTTGGACATAGCTTCATCAAAATAGCAAGGTAGCAAAATGGCTTACTTGGTCATTTCAGCCATTAAACATTTAGGAATAACGTGGCCACAAGAAAAGTAATAATTTAAATACAATTTACAGTGTCTTTGTTTTATGTAATGGTTTTTAAAGATAAAACTGTTTGAACTTTTAAGTCACACATTCTAATCATGTTTCACTGCACTGCATTTGACTGGAGTTTGGAGCTCGGCTAGACACTTGAGCCAATGAAAAACCAGTAAACATACCGCACTCACAAAACAATCATTCCACTGAGATTCTAAAACGTGAGATAGAAATATGAAGCCAGCGAAGCGTCTCCAATCGACATCTCTCCTGCGAGCCTCCCACGATTTTATGAAAGTTAATGGCCACGACCGGTGCCCGGCAGACATTTTGTATGCTTTTTGTTCGTCCCATTCCTGGGCAATGCGATTGGAAGGGCTAGTGGCATGAAAGAGGAGCTCTGTGACTGTCCCGGCGCAGGCGAGTGCGAGGAAGGGAGTCAAATCAGCAGGCAGATGTGATGAGAAGTAGGCATCAGCCGTGACGAGCTATGCCAGACTTGGGACAAGTTTGGATTGTTATGAAACTGAATGTAATTTGGGACAGGGACTCCAACCGTTGTCACGGGAGTCAGAAACATATTTTTATTTGTTCAAGAAGTTTGTCATTAACAGGAATTTCCTCCAGTTTCAGAATCTCCACCCTCAGAAATAAACATTTTGTTTCCTAGTAACAGCTCATAATCTGCCTCACACAAACCACTACGCCTTAGCGTAATCCTTTAGAAATATTTAAGCACTTCTTAATTCAAAAACACAATAGCACGCCGACTGGGAGAATCACAGCACGCGAGAGCTCATCGCACTTGAGCACATCAGCCGAGAGCGGCCCAGCTCGCGGTCAGAACAGGCCCCGGATAGCGGCAACACTTAACCGGGGCCTTTTTCTGCGTGCGACACAAGTTCCGCCCTCCCCAACTCGACTCAAGTGGGAAAAGCCGACGCGTTTTTGCTGACCTCCGGCCGCCGACGCAACAGCGTCGTGTTCGACGGGGGCAGCGCGGAGCGGGGCGGCCGGCGGCGTGGGAGCGCGGCCGGCCGCCGGGCACGCGCCCCATGAGAACTCACCCCCATCTGCATACAGGCGCGGCGGCACACAAAGGGCGGTGGCAGCAGCACGACACCGCGGCTACCTGGCGCGGCACGCGCCGGCCGGGCCGGCCGCTCGTGCGGCAGCGGCGGCGACACTCACCTCTTCGCGCCGGCCGTCGGCGCCGCTCTCCGACGTCTCGTTAGCATCGCAGCCGACGAACTCAAATATGCACACCCCGGCCCTAATCAATGAGCGCCGGATCGCAGCGCCCGCGCGCAGATTCTTGCGTATCGGCCGGGCGCGGCGGCGGCGGCGGCGGTGGCGCTGCGGGCGCGCGAGGCACTCTCGCTCGGTTCTCCCACACGGCACGGCGCGGCGAGCGGCCGGGCACCACCTCACCCCCGCGCGGTCGAGGCGCAACTGGCCGGCCGGCCGCGCCGCCGGTAATTAGCGGCAGGTTGGGGGAGGGATTTACCGCTAAGACCCGCCCCGCGAGGCGGCCGCCTATTAGCATGCGCTCATCAGCCTATTAATAGGTGTTGACATCGGCGTGCCGGCGCCGCGCGCGCCGCCTGGTGGCGCAAACATGCGGTGTAATTACTGCGGAGGCTCGGACGGCCAGCGCACTGTTCTCACCGAGAGGGATTAATCGGCGATGTGGATAATTAGAGCTTCCCGAGGCGACGGCACGCACGGGAGACGGAGTGGGCCGAGTCCGGTGCGGTGCTGGTACAGACCGACAGCGGCGGCGGCAGGGAGCCTGAGATCCACGGCAGGTGCCCGCCAGCGACCGGCCGACCCCGGCCGACGGCCTCCCTCCCTCCCTGCCTCCCTCGCTGGCCCAGGGCGCCTGCCCGCAGGCCTCGCTCGCACTCCAAGCACGTCACCTGCCCCCCTCACCCACCCCCACCCCCGCGTCGGTGCTACTCGCTTCATCCTTGACTCGTGTCGAGAGAAGTTTAATATTTTTTTGTGAGTTAACCAGAGGTTAGAGCAGTGTAAGGCTCGCCTATTGCGCACGTCTTACAGGAACCCTTACTTATACCTCAAAGAAGGAGGGAGACTTAAAGCGTTAAGTCATATTATGATAGCTTCATCAATTTTTATGGGTCACAATTGTGCATTTTTCGACTATTTCCGTTTACTTGTGCAAAAAGTTAAATTTCCTTGACGGTGTTCTTCCACGCATTTCATTAATGGGTGCCCCGATGACGCACACTTCGTGACTCGGATATCTTCTCGCATATAAAGCTTGAAATATGTACGGTATTATACATGAATGCCTATTGCCTAAAATAGAAATAGATGAGCATATAATGCACACATAAAATTGTTTTTAAATCACTTAGATGTCTGAGACAGTGTGAATAAAATTTGGCAAATTTTAATTATTGATCAGTGTTCCTACACCGTCACATTGGTATAGGGAAAAGGAGCACCAAAACTATGCACCTAGGGCGTTGGTGGTCCTAACAATGCATACAAGGCGGACATTTGAATTGACTCCGCTCTCAGACCGTCTGGGTATTATGGAACGCTAGCAAGTCAAAAGGCGATAAAGTTTCACTTCACTTTCACAAAAAATAAAAAACGTGTTCACAAAAAAAATCACTTTCACACAAAAGCATATATTGAGGTATAACATCAATAGGGTTGAATCGAACTACGCTTATAGGTGTTTCAAGTCCCGGTGCACACCGGTGTCGTAACGGCTCCGTAATCGTTACGTCCGTAACGATCTAGATATTTATCTAGAGTCTTCAAACATAGGGATTTTCCCCCAAAAGTTGAAATTGAATATTACGGTACGTAAACAAAGTTGGGATATTTCAACTTTTCTGTCGAATCCGTTCCGGATTGGCCGCTGACAGTTTGTCATTGTGTCGGATTTTTATCTGTGCATCTGCTGGGTTGTGTGAAGGTAGGTCCAATGATGCTCTCGGCTCTTATGACATAATTAATAGTAACTGATCCTCAATTATATTATGGAGGCATGAGTATGGATAGGTCAGTCAGTACAAAACATCCAGGTTAGACCTGACATGAAATACCTACATAAAGCCTTTTTCATAAAGACATTTAGAACCCTGTCGGATATGTAGTTTGAAGGTTTGTAGTTGTATTGATAAAAATGTGTTTCATAAAACAAAAAACTACAGTTTTGTTTTACAACTTAAAACCTACACATAGAAATATATAAATCCTGACTCAAACCCTTCTATGTGTTTCATAAATGCCAAGTGATTGCCCAACTCACTTCCCATGTGTAAAATTTTGTAAGATAAATTACACACGTAGTCTACGACGCCTTGCCGGTGTGTAAAAAACTGAAACCGTCCTTTTACCATATCAATGTTATAAATTGGCCAACACTGCCTGTCTATGAACTACAAATTTTTGCTGATACATTTTGCGTCCATGAGCCCTTTCCTTCCTTTGCTTTACGAGTGCTTCATTCGAGTGAGTACGAATCCTCCCTGCTGTTTTTCGTCCTTCGCACGTCTTACACATGCCCCCAGAAACTGTACAATTCTGCACTTTCATTTATTTTATGATATAACAGTAGGAATAATGGGTTACCAAACGTTTAAACAATTTAATTAAACGACGTTCAAACGACGATACACCATTAATTTTACTGTATCACGACGATTTTTTACATTAAAATGCACAACTACTAACATGCCTACCTTGATCAAATATTCACTTGGTAGTGGAGACGTGCGAGCCCAGAGAATGCTGTGGGCCATTAGCCTGCTCAGGCTGATACATCTACCACCTCCGTGACTAGTTTCAATGTTAAAACCGTTTTAAAGCACGTTTCAGGTCCACTGTCCACGTTTGACCCGCTGATCAGACAGGAAGGCAACGCCGAGGTAGCTGTTCGCCACCGCCATGAACCAACTCAAACTCAACGCACCCAAAATAAACACTGCTGCTTCGGCCTTCACTCGATACCGAATTCATGCCATAGCCGGGCGCCGTTGACAAAAAGCAAAGGTTGACGTTGTCCTGCGCTGATGCTTGTGATATCTAGTCCATGGTGTGTGTGTGTGTGTGTTAACATTGACGACTTCTGCCATTAAGGCAATCAGTCGTGGGATGGAAAACAATTTAGAGGTGGAACTAACTATCTATTTCCAATGAATCTACATCGATGTCAGCAACTCTAGTCCATGGTGATGACAGAACCATATAAAAAAATAACCAAAAACATTAGCAGCACACCTAAAACAAAATATTCCGGAATATATGCTTTCAAGGCAGAGGGATATAAATGAATAAATAAACGTTAAACAACAGATAATGCATGCCTACTAGTTGTGACATTGGACAATGGCCATCGAAAATTGAATAGCTGTTAAATAAAAACTGTGCGCACTTCAGTCGAAAAGCTGCACGCAGTGACGGGCTATCCCCGGTGCACACCGGCACCGTAATGATTACGTCGTTACGGAGGTGAAACAGTCCATTGCGCATGCGCGAAACATTGGCTCCTCCCATATCGTGACGTCAGCTATCGCCGCCGTATTCATTACGGGCTCGTTACGGCCAGTGTGCACCGGGCCGACCGACATGGCTCAGACAGTATTAGCTATATGCGACCTGGTTGACATCCTAACTTGACCCGGGTGGTTCCTCAGCTGTTATCCTTGTCGATCGCGGGTTATCCGGCATTTCATTATCGTGGCCCAGATGTTCAATGACCAGCAGACATAATTCTGGGTTTGTAAGTCTCTGCCTATCACAACTCAGCCTGCAGTAAAACGTAGATTTTTTGCACTTATTCAACTGCGGCGACATGTCCGGGCAAAATGACCACCTACGAAGTAATGGCTTCTGCTGCGCGTCATCGCCTGAGGTCAGGTCATCCAGTGAGGCCACGTGATCGCCCTACACAGGAGAACGCCACAACACCGGGTTCTGATAAGGCATTATCTGTTGGCGATTCGTGTGAGGAAGTTTAGGCTAGCCCACTAACGGCGCATCAATTTCGGAACAACGGAGACTGAATCACTGATCTCGTCTCTACAGTTGGATGGGGAGGGGAGGGGAAGAGGGGCGGCGGAGACCTGCTGACCTGGACGGAGGCCATGACGCCCTCGGGAGGGGAGGGGAGGGGGAGAGGGGCGGCGGAGACCTGCTGACCTGGACGGCGGCCATGACGCCCTCGGCCTGCTGCACCACCTCCCTCAGCAGCTGGATCTCTTGCTCGGCGGCCGCCAGCCGTTCGTGCAGCTGCTGGTTCTCCTGCAGCGCCTCCTGCAGCGCCCTCTCGCGGCTGTCGGCCAGCTGACGCCGGTACTCGTCACTGGGCTCCTCCACTGGACAGACGGCCACGGGACGCAGAGGTCACACGGCGGGTCACACGGCGGGTCACACGGCGGGTCACACGGCGAGTAACACGGCGGGGTCACACTCACAGCACAGTTACACCGACAGTCACGGGGTATCCACTGATCCCCGAGATCACTCACTATTCACAATGTATATTCATTAAGAAACAAACTTGCAAATGATTCAATTTGTAAAATATTGATTCATCAGTGATTCGAGCAAAACCTCAATGATTCAATTATGATTAAAAAGCTTTATTCGGTGTAAAGTATATCGATTCACCAGTGATTCAGAACGTAGTGCAATGATTCAACTCTGATTCTGATTCACCTGCAATTATTGATTAACTGTTGTGAAAATGTATTATTGATAATGATGTTAACTTATGGTTCCCCTGTCCCAGTTGTGGCCAAAAGCTGCATGGTTCACGTTTTTTCCCGCTCCATTACCAGAGGGATATGAACACACTGAATATAATAATTGAATAAGTTTGAATCGATTAAATTGGTGATTCAACCCGAATGCAATGATTCAATTCATGATTCATGTTGATGTCTTTGTAAAGAAGACCGATTCACATGCGATTCTTCGAAAAGTGATGTGATTCTTGAGTCGTGAATCGATTCACCATGAATCATTCACAAGTCCAGTTAGGAATAAAGCTGCCGACTATAACAGTATCTAAAAACTACTCCCAGCTCTATGCTGTGAAATGAAACAATTTGATTCATAAATCACAACATTGTTTCACTACTATTATGTACCTACATCACCAATGCTGCGAAAATTAAACTTGCTCAACAACTAATAAAGTGAACAAATAAAGCTGAAGCTTTGCTATGAACAAAAAAGACCTTGGTTATAACACTGGCAGACAAGACACTGTCAGAGCTGAAGGCGATAAAGAGCGCTGATCTGACGCCCAGCACTCACCAGAACACATGTCTGTCACCAGCCGATCGACCTCGCTCGGCTGCTGCTGTGACTGCTGCTGCTGTGGCAGCTGCTGCTGCGGCTCAGTCTGGGTCTGCTGATCGGCGACGGCCACGGACCGGGAGGGGACGACCCGCTCGGCCTCCACGGTGTCCTCAAACACTGTGAACCTGACCAACACAGCACAGGTGTCACCGTGAACTTGACCAACACAGCACAGATGTCACCCTGAACCTGACCAACACAGCACAGGTGTCACCATGAACCTGACCAACACAGCACAGATGTCACTGTGAAGCTGACCAACACAGCACAGGTCTCACCGTGAACCTGACCAACACAGCAGAGGTCTCACCGGAAAAGAAAAGACAGCAATTTGAACACGACGTTGGCAGCATCAAACCATAAATTAGTATAAAATCAAACATACATATAACAAGTCATATTCTCATTAATATGGAAGGACATCGCTACTTAGAACTTACCCAGACCTCTTGCTACTCTTCTTTGACTGCAAACAATTCCCATGTTCACCTGGCTGTGACAGTTTTGGACATTTTTGGCCCTGTAGAGACAAAGCATGACTGTAATTCAGAAATTGACAACAATATAGCAATCCTGTGTAACACAATAATACACTTGCATCAGAGCAGCAATTATTTTGACAAATATGACCTTGAATGACCTGTATGACCTTGCATGATTTCTTGAAACTTGGCAGTAGGTTATGGGTATTCCAGGAAAAACTACAAATATTGCACTAGTTTTGGTAGATACTCTTGGAGAAATCAGAAAGTTTATGTTTTATGTGACAGCCGTTGCACATTCTCACGGCCGGCGGTGACAGCCTCCGACTTCTCGGACGTTGGCGACGCTGCCAAGGGATCCGATGTCAGAGGGTGTATCCGATATTTAGCACATCTAGCAAAAAAATCTGGCCAGCTGACAAACCCCAATGCAAAATAATTTTTTTCAAAGGCGAGAGATAGAGTTTTTGGAGAATTAGTCTTAGATTTGCATGTTTCTATATTTAAGCTACAATTATGTTATCTCAGTTCAAAATTCTATGTTTACCCACCAATGGCTGGGGGGGAGGGGGGAGGGGGGGGGTGCGTTTCTCGTCCTCTCCCCTTATCAAACTTTCTTAATAACTAAAATACACACCCATGTCATATCAACATCAGACTTTCTAGACCTTATTTAGCATCAATTTGAC